>CM075850.1:119587271-119789771 GCA_037975125.1 Latrodectus hesperus | reverse complement strand
ATTTTTTCTTACTTCATAAGACTTTCAACCATAATGGTTATTGCATAATACACAGATTCTCTTACATATATACAAAAGTGATATAAATCTATAAGTAGACCATTTTCACTAATGACACAGGGTGTTTCATAGGATTTTGCGAATTATCATTTGAATAAATCTTCAGCAGGTGGAGAAAGTGGTGTGAAGTTGTATAATTATAATTAAGGATCTACAAGAAACCTATTGACTTTGCTGTGTTTCGAAGAATTTTCTTAAACAAGAATGTACTGATTTCAGTCGCCAAAATTAGATTTGTGCTAGCAAGAAGCTACGTTTTATCAACATAATATCTCTTTAGTTTCAAAAGCTGACAGTTTAGCGTGGTTTGTGCGATGATTTTAGATTGGCTGAGTGCTTTTAAATGCAGACTGTAATTTCTGTACGTTACCTTGACAACAAGGCTGACTCCCGTACTTACCAATAACACTGGATCAAAGACGTGTGGTTTCAGCAGAATGGGGCTTCTCCGGATTCAACAAAACCTGAACTTGCTCAGAAGCTTCCAAGACAACCATGTCATCGCTGAAGAATCCCTTTGGCGATGGACTTTTTGACCTCTCCATAGCTCTTACTTATCTTATGCTATAATTGTTTTATTACATAAGGCTACATTAAAGATTGAGTCTAGAAATCAGTCCAAAGACATGAAATCCCTGAAAACCAAGTGTGATAACGCAGATTTCCACAGAGACACTTAAGCAAGTCATTGACAGAATTTCAGAGAGACTTTATTACTTTGTTTCCTCAGATGTCAAAAAATTTGAGAAATTTAACTTTTTTTTATCTAATAAGTAAATACTGAAAATAAAATAAAAATATTTTTACACTCAAATATTGTTCAATGCAGACCCTATAGAAACACATATACGCATAATTTAAAAGTTTTACAGCGCTGAAATTTAAATGTTTTCAAAAAAAGTATTGATAACTTTTCTGTAAATATTTATTTTTAAATAATATATAAGTATTTTTTAAATATGTATACGTATATTATAATATATAAGTATATTTAAATACATTTTCATTAATATTATTTAAAAATCAGAATACAGTAATCCCCACAATAACATGATATATTAGTTCCACATTATAGGAAAACGCGTTGTACGATCATTCTCGTAGAACGCGCTCGTATGGCCTCTTATTACGCGTTATATACAAATGATTCTCGTCTAACTTTTCCTGTTAAAGAGAGTTTAAATCGAATATTACAGGAAAACTATGTCCTGAACGAAATGCGTGCGTTTTATTAAAATCAAACTAAGAACATTTTTTAAATATAAAAAAATAAAAATGTAACTAAAAAACAGTTCATTTCAAATAAAGCAAAAATTCCAAAAACAGTTTCTTTACATGTTTATTTGCTGTTGGAGTTACCTAAAATAACGTACCCCGAGATCTTTTTTTAATAGAGTGCTCAAAGTTCAATAATATAATTTAAACTAATTTTATAAGAACACAATGTGCAAACGTACTTGAAATTCATCGTGAATTGTACAATTTCGCAGAGCAGAAATAGAACTTGTGAAATGAAGGCATTCTATGAGGGGAAACACATGTTATACCGACGGGCGCATTACAAGTGTTATACAAAGATTATTGTTTTTTTTTTTTAATAGTATTCGCAGAAAATATCTTATTTTAGTTGCCCTTCTCTGTGTAATCTAACAAATACATTTTTTAAAAGTTTATAAAATGATTAAATCATTTTAATTATCATTTTAGTATTGCAAATGAAGTGGTAGGAATCCCTTACATATCCAAGCAAAAACAACTTTTATTGCTAGTTTACATTTATTATATTTCAGCTATGGGAGTGTCTTGCAGGATCGAAAAGATAGTTTCTTTTTCTATGCATTTAAATGGAACTATCATCGTTCTTTATTTCCCGATAAAGTGTAATAATAACTTATAAAAATATTGACATTATCGGTGCAACCATAACTAGAAGTTAAAATGCAATTCCTATAACAATACCCATAAATTTGTTTGAATGCACGAAAAAAATATATTTCGAAAGAAATAAAACTATAATAACAAGCGCACGCAGTTGAAAAATCTGAAAATGCGAGTTCTGTGCTTTTCCACAACGTATGAATTTATTTTTTCTGGATCGGCCATTTCGAGAATTTTCATTCGCTTCGAACACTAAAAAATTCGCTTAGCGGTAAAATTTTGAGGGTTAGTCCTGATTATAGCGGAAATGTTGCCACAATAATGGAGCTAATATATTTTCCTTAAGCCATTTTGAGTGTTTCTGTGCTGCATAACCTTTTATTGTACGCTGCTTGAATGCGACGTCTTTTATGATCTTATGCTTATTGCCATTTAGAAATTGTTGTGCAGAAAACGAATGCCATAAAATAAATATAAAAATTTTAAGTTGAATATTTTTAAATATAAAATAAATGTTTTTGATTTTCAAAATATCTCATTGTTTTATTCAAATGCAATATTTAAAAGTCAAGCATTGTAAATAGTTTGAAAATAAAATACCTAAATCACCAAAATTAAATACAATCAGTTTTTACAATTTCGTTTAATTGTGCGATAGGTGTTTTGTAATTTACTATCTGAAGACATCTTATTCTGAAAGTTTGAACAAATTTCAAATTCACATGTTGTGATACCTCAATAAGAACTGTAAATTATTCAAGTTTAGTTCAATATAAAATAAATTCTGCTCAAAGACTTCAAATATAAATTACTTTTTTGATTGCGTATGAAATGACATTGATAAGTTATCTTTAATTTAGTTTTAATTGAAGCTGAGTTTGTGCTTATTACAATATATTTTCTGCTGGATGTTTGCTTATACGAATTTCAAGGCCACTGCAGCTTGAAATAAATTTTAAATATAGTTAAAATATTGATATCATTTTTCTAAATTCCAATTTTTCCCAAATACTGGGTACACATTTCTTACTGGAATTTACTGCCAATAAAATAGAATTTCTTAGTTCACATGTACCTTACAAGAATTGAAAATAAAACAATTTTTCATGCCTGCGCGTTATTTATTTGCAAAATTTATGTGAAAGGAATTTTTTATGTTCATCAAAATATATGCTAGGCATAAAAAATTTATGTTAAGAAATGTTGTGATACTTTCCTTATTAACTTTTAAACTTCTCCTTCACAATCAGTTTGCATTCAATTAAAAGCAATAGATTTTTAATTTAAATATCATTTGATATAATATATTGCAACAGACGAATTCAATTGCAAAATGATAAATAATATCCTTACTGCATCTTTTAAATAAAATTATGATGATTAAAATAAAAACTTATAAATTAACATTCAATCTATATTATAATATTATAAAACACTATGTGTAGTAAAATTTTTGAACTTTCTTTCCTAATTTCAAGATATTTCTTAACTCATTATACCAAGCTCTCTTTGGATTTTTAAAGGCAATTAAAAACATTTTCATAAATCAGTGTTGATTTTATTTTTGTCATGCGGTTGGCTTACGGATATGGCAGTTAAATGATTATCGTTCGAAGAGCGCATGCGGATCATGTGATTCGTTGGACCCGGTAAAGCAAACAATAGTCTTCAGAAAGTGGTCCTCGAGCAATGAACAATGTAGAAAACAAGTTAAAGGATAAATTGATTTTATTTTTGTCATGCGGTTGGCTTACGGATATGGCAGTTAAATGATTATCGTTCGAAGAGCGCATGCGGATCATGTGATTCGTTGGACCCGGTAAAGCAAACAATAGTCTTCAGAAAGTGGTCCTCGAGCAATGAACAATGTAGAAAACAAGTTAAAGGATAAATTGATTTTATTTTTGTCATGCGGTTGGTTTACGGATATGGCAGTTAAATGATTAGCGTTCGAAGAGCGCATGCGGATCATGTGATTCGTTGGACCCGGTAAAGCAAACAATAGTCTTCAGAAAGTGGTCCTCGAGCAATGAACAATGTAGAAAACAAGTTAAAGGATAAATTGATTTTATTTTTGTCATGCGGTTGGCTTACGGATATGGCAGTTAAATGATTAGCGTTCGAAGAGCGCATGCGGATCATGTGATTCGTTGGACCCGGTAAAGCAAACAATAGTCTTCAGAAAGTGGTCCTCGAGCAATGAACAATGTAGAAAACAAGTTAAAGGATAAATTGATTTTATTTTTGTCATGCGGTTGGCTTACGGATATGGCAGTTAAATGATTAGCGTTCGAAGAGCGCATGCGGATCATGTGATTCGTTGGACCCGGTAAAGCAAACA
This sequence comes from Latrodectus hesperus, assembly GCA_037975125.1. Lineage (NCBI taxonomy): Eukaryota > Metazoa > Arthropoda > Arachnida > Araneae > Theridiidae > Latrodectus > Latrodectus hesperus. Next base: position 119,785,492 of record CM075850.1, on the reverse strand, counting down.
ATAGTCTTCAGAAAGTGGTCCTCGAGCAATGAACAATGTAGAAAACAAGTTAAAGGATAAATTGATTTTATTTTTGTCATGCGGTTGGCTTACGGATATGGCAGTTAAATGATTAGCGTTCGAAGAGCGCATGCGGATCATGTGATTCGTTGGACCCGGTAAAGCAAACAATAGTCTTCAGAAAGTGGTCCTCGAGCAATGAACAATGTAGAAAACAAGTTAAAGGATAAATTGATTTTATTTTTGTCATGCGGTTGGCTTACGGATATGGCAGTTAAATGATTATCGTTCGAAGAGCGCATGCGGATCATGTGATTCGTTGGACCCGGTAAAGCAAACAATAGTCTTCAGAAAGTGGTCCTCGAGCAATGAACAATGTAGAAAACAAGTTAAAGGATAAATTGATTTTATTTTTGTCATGCGGTTGGCTTACGGATATGGCAGTTAAATGATTAGCGTTCGAAGAGCGCATGCGGATCATGTGATTCGTTGGACCCGGTAAAGCAAACAATAGTCTTCAGAAAGTGGTCCTCGAGCAATGAACAATGTAGAAAACAAGTTAAAGGATAAATTGATTTTATTTTTGTCATGCGGTTGGCTTACAGAAATGTAGTCCTCGAGCAATGAACAATGTAGAAAACAAGTTAAAGGATAAATTGATTTTATTTTTGTCATGCGGTTGGCTTACGGATATGGCAGTTAAATGATTATCGTTCGAAGAGCGCATGCGGATCATGTGATTCGTTGGACCCGGTAAAGCAAACAATAGTCTTCAGAAAGTGGTCCTCGAGCAATGAACAATGTAGAAAACAAGTTAAAGGATAAATTGATTGTATTTTTGTCCATTAATATCATCATCAGTATGAATATCAGCAGTTCTTTAAAATTTCTACATAAACATTAAATTAGAATTATTAGAAACATACTGGAAATATTTACAACTGCAAATATATTTAATTACATCCTTGTAAGCCAGTTCATATTTTCTAAACTTGTTGATAAACTTATAATGAAGAAATTTAAATATACACTGCCAGACATTGATAATGCAACACCCATAAGGAGTAGCCAGAAATTATACAAACTTCAGGCTAAACGCACCATAACTAGTTATCCAAATGATGTAACGGGCCATGGTACACTAGTAGTTAGGGCATCGGCCTTCCGTGCTAGATTCGGAAGTGCTGGATTTGATTCCCAATGCCACCAAAGACCCACCGAGTACATGGTATATACGAGCTCGTGAAATCTGTGGAATCGAAAGTCCTGTGGATGATCGTTGAGCAGTTACCATGGGTGCAATGTTCTGAAGAAAATTTCCTCCTCCTTCAGATCGAAAACAAAATTCAGAGAGTTGACCCTCTGGTGGGCCATTTATCCGAGGAATTTTAGAGCAAAGTTCATCTCTGTGGTGCTAATTGTACGACAATGGTGCTTTAGAGCATCTTTATGGTGCAAATTTAACCCATAATTCTGACCTAATTTTAAACCGTTGGCTAGCACGCTTGGCTTATTTAAGCGTCATAAATGACAACAGCAACAATGATGTGAAATACGTAATTCTCCAGCCCAAGTAGAATAATATATAAAGTGAAGAACCGGCAGAGTGGACAATATTCGCAACATTATTGCTCTTAGAAAATAATCCATGAATGCTTAGTTTGTCGCAAAGGACCTCTGTAATTGCAGACAATGCGAGACCATCGTCGACGGCATCCGTTCCGGAAAACAAACGAGTTTCCGAGCGGCATGGTGATCGGACTGAGAAGGACTGGTTGGTCATTACGGCAAATTGCAGCTGACAGTAACCTGGAAGCATTAACAGAGCACCGGCTGTAGCGAAGATGGTTGAATCAAGGAACAGTGGAACTTTGCGTGGTACCGGTACAGCCAGAGTGACGTCAGCACGCGTGGATTGACGATTCCGAGGGAGGTGGCCCCTCAAAGCATGTGCTAGACAACCTGGATGCTCCGATATTGAGCAGAACCATTTTCCATCGATTGGTTGCTAGTGGCCTGTGCTCATGGCGTCCGTTAAGAAGACTGCCATTCACTCCACAGAATGTACGTAAACATCTTGAATAATGCCGGATTAGAGAGATGTGGATGACAGAGGGGCACAGAATCGTCTTCTCAGATGAATCTAGCTTATGTTTCTTCAGTGATAGTCACCGCGTAGGAGTGTGGTGTCAACGTAAAGACATGTCCAATCCTGCAGTAATTGTGGAATGCCCCACCACGTAACAACGTGACATCATGGTTTAGGACGCCACTGTGTACAATTCCTGGTAACCTTTAATTCGTACTCACAACAACAACTTTACATGAAGAATATGCTGCAGCTGGTGACACTCCCTACTTTTAGGGTCTTTTCAGAGCCCTATATCAGTAGGATGACGCCCGACTGTTCATTGTTTGCATCAGGCATCATATCCTACAAGTTGTATAGCTGCTTCCCTTTCTTCACCACGACTCGCAAAATCTCTCACCAATCAAACACGTTTGAGATATGATTAGAGTCCATTTTCAAACTCTGACACTGCCTCCCTCAGAAACGCACTTTCGCAAATGATTAACTGGGATTGGAAAGCCATTACTCACAGGACGCCATCCGTACTCTCATTGACTCTGTGCCTAGACGTGTTGCTTCGTGTATCACCGTCCACAGTTATCCTGCAATCTACTGACCCAATCCGTCTCTGTATTACGCATATCATTCCGAAATACAGATACATATTGTTCGCTGTTGTCTTTTTCTGTTTGCTGAATTTCATCCCTTTCTGGAAACTCCTTGGTGTTGCATTTCCTATGTCAGGCAGTGTATATTCTGATAGTATGTAGTAGCTTAGTTAAAGTTCTGTAAATCTGGGATATTTTTCAAAAACGTAAAATGATATCTCAGATATTAAAAGAGGTTAAATTGTTGAAATCCATCTAGCTGGACAAGTGTAATTAACACATTCTAATATTTAGACATTTCAAGAGATACGGTGTCTAAAGAAATGGTAGCACTCATACATTGCCACAATACAAACTTGGAAAAGCAAAATAGGGAAAGGAAGAAGAAACTCGTTGAAACAAACCAATGGGTATTGAAGCAGGTTTTAATGTCTTAGAAGGAACAATTACAGCAACATTTTCCACAGACCTCAATCAGCATCTGGATTCTTCAGTGTCAACAGTTACAAGATACTTTCATACTCAGAACATATGCTGCTTAGCAGCAGTTTCCAGGACATTTGTTACAGATGCAATGCCAAAGGTCGTGTACAGTGATCCTCTCTCCCAAACCCTGGTCGATTAATAAGTTAAAGAAATTAATATGATCTGATGAATCATCTTTTCCACGCTTTCCACCATGACATGAAAAGTGAACGTTTAGAAGACACTTGTCTGATCGGATTTGTCAACAATGTCGATGGATTTGTCATGATATGAGCAGACATGTCAAGCTTTTCTGGTGGCCCAGTCATAACACTGAAATAAAGAACCACTGTGGAGAGATATAAAGACATTTTACTTAACTGAGTCCATCCTTGATGAAACTTTATTTCCCGTGGGATATAGCATTTTCCAGCATTATAATGCACCTATCCAATCAGTCAGCCATGTCCAATCATGGGGACCCACACAAGGATGTAGCTAAATATTTAGTTCAGCTCGCACAGTCCCCCGATTTCAATGAAATTGAACTGTTAGAATCTACTTCAGAGTATTCAATGTGGAGTTGGAATCTCTCCTAGGGCTGTCACAATGAATCCATGAAGAATGATTCCTCTTAACACTATCCAAGCTGTAAATCGAATCACTAAATATACATTTGTTGAGTATCTGTGAACTTTGTATTTATTTATTAAAGCAAGCAGTAACTCAGTATCTCGTATTTCTAACAATATAATAGCATTTCGACGTGAAATGGGCAGACATGAAAACTATAAGTACCACAATCATATGAAATATTTATTTCATATGATTGTGGTGCTTATAGTTTTCCAATTTAAATCAGGAAAAATATGGATATATATGTTACGATTAAAGTGTGAAATCCATCATTTCATTGAATGACTAAGTATTTCGTGAAATAACTGGTTAAGTCCGTTAACGTATACAAAATTAGTTAATTCCGTGATTTAACTGTGTATTCTATCAAATAACGATCTCTTGATCGTTAAAGTATGAATTATGGGCGTTCTAAAGTCATTAGTGTCGATACCAGCTGCTTTCAGTTAGTTTTCCTTGCTTACCGATGTTTTCTGAAATGATGGATGAGTGAATACGTTTCATTCCATGGCCTTTATACGCAGAATTCAGATGGTATATTTATATATTAGCGCTTTAAATTTTGTATTATTAACATAGAGTATTAAAAAATGATTTAAACCATATATTTTTTATATTAATAAAAAATGTTCTGTAGGAATAAAGGTCAACCTATAAATGAGAAGGATTTGGTGCGAGAGAGATTTTAAATATTTATTAAACAAGCGTGGGACAAGGAACATCTGTTCTGCTCTTACACCTGAATTATTAACTTCGATAGCAGAAGTAAAAAGTGTTAGAACAGCATAGGAGAAAAGTACCACGAAACTATTGGTTACTTCACCATTATGATATCCTTGAAGTTAATGTTTGGAGATTCAAGCAAAGAAACTGAAGTTTTTGTCTGGCAAGTACCAATCTGGGTCATCTTTAGGCACTTCAGTTCGTATCTCAGTTCCGGAAGTTGACACAGCAGACGCTAGACCTGTTTCAGGTGTCGCTATGGTAAACACTGGAGAAGGAAATTTCCAATTCTGAGGAAAAGATGGCTGGTTAAAAGAGTTGTTCTCTAGATCTCAATTTAGTATATGTGAACGAGAATAAGCTATAAAAAACGTTCTGAATATTCACACAACGCTTCTAACTTGTGCAGTACTGCAACAGCTCAAAAATGCGGTACTGAATAAGGACATGAAAAGTGCTCTTGTAAAATATGTTTAGTGGTAAGAATTGTGCTTCTTTCAAAACATAATATGCTATGCAACTTAAAATATCACAGCAATCCTTGTTAAAATAAATAACTAGAAAAGTAAAATAAAAGTATCCCATAAAATTTTAAAATTAAAATCTTCCTAAATTATTTTAAAAATTTACATAATGTTTTTATGAAGCAACAAATTTTCATATCAGCATGTATATATTTGATAATATTTAAATATAACTATTTCTCTGCAGCATTTCTTTTTTTTCTTTTCTATTTAACTATTCCTAGCAGAAAAAGCAACAGTAATTATATCATGTTTTTCTCTATTATTTATCCATTAACTATTTGCAATAGGTATAAAAAGTAGTATTTGAGAGATTTCATATATTTATGATAAATTAATACACAAAATAAATCTGAATTTTTCATTTTAACTATATATCATTACATATTACCTAGAATAACTATGTTAAATATGAAGTTTTTCCTCAATTAGGTACTTGTACTTTAACTGTCTCATATATATATATATATATATATATATATATATATATATATATATATATATATATATATATGAGATATATATATATATATATATATATATATATATATATATATATATATATATATATATATATATATATATATATATATATATATATATATATATATATATATATATATATATGTACATATATGTATATATTAAATCAGTATTCAAACAATTTCCTATCAAAGGAAGGAAAATCTAATGTATCGAGTCACAGATCACTTCAACTTCCAGTGAACAGATTAAAAGGAATTCAATGAACGTCCGTTCCTCGCCGAGGTAAATTAAAAGAACCGAAGTCATTTGTCACTTCAATTGTCGGTGAAAGGAAGAACAAGGAGATGAGAGTTCATAATGAAATAATTTCTAAAATGGAGAACTGAGTCTGGAAAATAATTTTGCTAAACTTTCCATGTGAATTAATTGAAAGAATACAGTTATAAATATTCGTATTAAAATATGTTTGCAAAAATAACTTATACATTTCGCGATATGAAGTAAAGATACTAATTCACAATATTTTAAAACAAAAGAAACTGGAATCATTTCAAATCAATTTGAAAGTGTTAAGTGACTTAATTCACTTTTATGTTAAAGATATTTGATTGAAAAGAATAATGTTTCTAAGTTTATAATTTAATTGTTAATCTACAGTGATAATATTTTTGTAGTCACAAGATTTAAATCAACAAGAATCTGCAGGATAAAGTGACTCAAACCGCTGCTGATATTTCTGCCAGAAATTCATATAATCAAAGAAACAAACTACGAACCAGAACCCCAGCAAGCAAATCCATTATCTGAATATGAATGAACAGTTTTAGCACATTTTTTAGAAAACATATCTGGATTTACAGAATAAAAAGATGAAAATCACACTGTCTTTTACCCAATAATAAGCATGAAAGTGTTTCATACTTATTAGAGTAAAAAGTAAAAAACAATTGAGCAATTTTAATGAAACTTTTGTTTATTTCCTTCTGAAGAAGCAGAGAAATTACGACAGCACAATAAGAGGGAATCTTTTTCGTAAACACTAACTAAATATTTCTTCAGAAAATCTTTTATCAAAAATTTAAATTTTTAAGAAATTAACTATAATAGTTATAGAATTTTTTCTTATTTTCATATAGTTTATTGCTTCAAAAGCTGAAATATAATTTTTTAAATTTAATTTATCCTTCATATTTTAAAAACTGTTTACTGAAAGAGTATACTTTTTCTGTTTTTTATCGAAGTATCCGAGTAAAAAAAATTTTCTTTACCCTTTTGTACAACAATGCATGGTAAATATACTTCTACTTCGATTCAGAAAATTTGTAAAAAATTATGAAATTTCTTTGATTAGAAATTTTTTTTGTAGTCCTGAAAGGAGAAAAGTCTCGTTTGTGTGAACCCCAGGGATTCCGAAACTCTTTTTTATAGAAAAATATAGACTGGATCAATTAAAAATTATATTTTTTCTGCATTGAATGGCACAATGTTAAAGGCAAAATTTAAAAATAAAACTCAAAATGTTTCTATAAACGGAAAAAGATGTTTTTTTCAACTTTAAAGAGAAAGAGCTGCAGAGTAAAATCTTCTAAAATATTGAGTTAACATTGATTAAATAGAAAAGGTAAACAAAAATGAGCATTATCCAAGAAATACTTTTTTTCTGAAAAATTATTTTTTTTATTGAAAATAAGAACTTAAAAGGTATTTTAATTTTCAGATACTTATCAAAACTATATAATGCTAATGCACGCAATTTATTACGATGATTTGAAGCAATGTTCCTTTGGATTTTAATCTATAAATCACACGAATTGATATCACTGATATTTGCAATCTTTTCTTTTCTCTCGATAATTCGAATTCTTAAAGTAAAAAGAAAAGATACAAATTCAGACATATGTTGCGCTTTTCATACACGTGTCCTTTTCAAATATATATATAAAAAGAGAGAGAGAAGAGAGAGACATGCAACTCTCTCTCTCTCTCTCTCTCTCTCTCTCTCTCTCTCTATATATATATATATATATATATATATATATATATATATATATATATATATATATATATATATATATATATGTATGTATGTATGTATGTAATGAGGGAGTATAGAGATTAAGTAGAAATCGAAACAGAAACATTTAACATTTAGCTTACTGAATTTAATTAATAGTGACAAATAGAAAATGTAATTACAGATTTAGGTTAAATCTGAGATTAACAAAAATTGAGGAAATAATAATTAGACATCTTTAACAATCGTCTTTATCACCGTGTTCATCTTTTTCTCCAACTTCCTCTCTGCTCCAAACGGCGAGGTCCCCGCTATGGCCAAAGCTTAGCGCTGTTACGTCATGTTCCATCCAACTTCTTATTGGTGGAAGAGTTAGGAGAAAACACCGGATGTGCTTCCTCTACACCGTTTCCGATCACACACACACACACACACACATACATACATATATATATATATATATATATATATATATATATATATATATATATATATATATATATATATATATATATATATATATATATATATATATATATATATATATATATATATATAAATTCCACAGTATAAAATCTTATACAATTATAAAATTAAAAATTATTTAAATATTTTTTAATTAAATAAAGTTGCATTATAATTTATTTGTTTATTTTAATTTTAATTAATTTATTTTATTTCTAATTTTTGTGATATATAATATTATAAAGTGAATAATACATTTATATAATATTGTAAAGAAATTTATTTAACTTCATTACCATTAACTCTCATTCTCCGAATGATTGTCGGTTATAAGAAATCCATTTGAATATAAATTTTTAATGATATAATGATAAATATGTTTTGCTTATGGTTTAAAGTATTGAAGTATTCAATCTGGTTTCAGTTAATGATTTTAAAGAAAAATGAACAGGATATGTGAACAACAAATCATTCAGTGTGTTTTTCTCTGCTGTTTGCTTCTTAGCATTCAAGATATTCACTATTTTGACTTGACTGATTCGAAGAAATGCTTCAGCTAAGTCTTCAACTCCACGATCATATTCAATGAAAGCTCTGTGCGATCCATGTTTTTATCTTCAGAATTGCCTTCTTGCAAAGGAATATTTTGCAAGCTCTTGTTTCAAGGTAATAGCTGCCATAATAGTATTCACTATGAATAGTTCTTTTCCTCAAAATAATCAATCAGTAAGATACTGGAACCAAAATATTGCAGCCCCGCATTTGCCTTTCTGAGATCTTGACTGGTTGCTTTCCTCTTAAAGGTTGCCGATTTGACCACGGATTGAAATGACAGATCCACTGCAAGCTGTTGCCTACAAAAGCCTAATCACTGCACCGAAACAGCTGGAGAGAAAATTCCAAATCATTGATGCATTATTCTGTTTGGTCTTCTGTGACCAAATGTAGTAAGAATTTCCTCTAAAGCAAATATTCTTAAAATTGCTAAACATCCTGCCTTTTGATGTCCCGGGTGTCTATGCTTACTCATTCCGCTTCAATTCACAATCGGATGGAATTATTTTGTGGACTGTTCGATACTGTCTGTTATTATACATTCACGTTTAAAATCTTCAAAATACTGTTCAGTACATCTTTCTGGAACAGAAACGAGTAACTGTAGACACAAATCACTCTTTTGCAATAATAGTACTTTCCCCATCAAAATATGCTTTAGCAAAATACGAAATAACAGTTGTTCTATTCTTTTGAAAACTACAAAAGTAACAGCATTAAAAGTTGCAAAATGAAATATAAACTGTGAATTATTAAAACTTCAATGCACATGTCAAGTGATCATAAAATAATGATAAGATCTATGTAGTTATCTTACTAACATATTGAACCCTGTATTTATAGACATATGTACAAGAAAGGTACAGTGATACTAAAATAATTTATTTATATTTGAATTGGAAAGAAAGATGTTTCTTTTTTGCACATCGGAAATTTGAATTATCGTAGCAGTATTGCATTTAACTATTCAGAGCTCTTTAAAATCTTCGTGAAAAAAATTATTGTGAAGAAATATGCATTGTAATGTCCTTCTGTTCATGGTTATGATGTGATAAGATTTTTATTCGGGGCATTGCGATCCTTTCCATCAGGATTATTTGGGAAATGCCAGAATATTTTCCTCCTACTGTCTAGAAATGAATGATGTACGAAAGGTTTTCTTTTTGGCAACGCGAGGAAAGGAAGTCTTATCTCGTCAATCGAGAGTTACTGGAAGAAAATATGGCTACCATTTCATCAAGGGAACGTGCTCTTTTTTGGTATCCAGTAAGCTGTAGCTCTATGTTTTGAGGGGAAACAAAATTGCGGGGATTGGTAATGTTACTTAATCGAAATTTTCCTTGGATAATTAGAGCTTTCTTGATATAAATATTATCTTTTATTAATGCACTAAAACATACGTTTTTTGCGAAAGAATGTTTTTGTTCACAAATTTGTATAAGACATTTAAAAAAATGTATTCTAAATTTTAAAGCTTGCAAATATTAATTCCGCATATTTGCATTTTTATTAATCATGTCTACAAAACAAATTTTGAATCAAAAAAATAAATTATTGTATATTTGTTTCATTGTAATACTTTTCCTATTGTTATTCTTTATGTTGCTAATGTTTTCATTTCATGCCACACTTTATTGTTATACATATTTCGCGAAACACATTTTACAGTTCTAAACTTAAAAATGAATTAAATATTTTGTAGTGCCAATTTACACCCACATAACGCCAGGAGCTTTAGTTTAGTCATCAGCTTCCTAGACAACAAAACATCCATAATTTCTTAGCTCTCTATTCCAGATTCCCATAAGAGAATCAAAAGCGTGGACACTCACTCGCTTAATTTGTTTTCCTCTAAGCTGGAAATACCGTTCCCCAATGAATTCTTAGTTCTTGAGACCACTCGTGTAATTTGTACAAAACACAGCAAGCAAAGATTACATTAAAAGTATTTGAGTTTTAGAAATAGCGTGGTTGGGACTCAGTGATGACACTGATTTATTTTCCTACATGATTTTGGGTAAAATTCAATTAGAATTAATGTTCATAAAATTTGGGGATTTCAAAAGGAAGTGAAAAAGAAAAAATTATTCTTCCTTTCTTTATACTTAGAACCTAAACGAAAAAACTTAAATAATTAATGTTTAATTATTTTAGTTTACCTAACAAACTGTTGTTGCTGTTGCAGCAGCAAGCTGCCCTGCATCTTGCACTGAATTGGGCTCTAGCTTAGTTAGATAGAAGCAGCCAAGTAGAGGTCTTTGTGATTTTGAAGCAGCGACCTAGGACTTGGGCTGCCACCCCCAGAAGCATATATCATTTCACCTGGAGAGCATTGCGACCACTCTCAGTTTTAATGTGTCCCACACGACGGATCTTCGGTTAAGCAAGACTCTAATTCACTGCGTACCGATAATGAGAACGACACCCTCACCAGCCAGACCACCGCGCCCAAGCAAACTATAAGCTTAATCAATTAAATGCAAGGCGGTACTCAAACATTTCAAGAGCTAGTTTTCAAATTATTTTTTGAGCAATAATTATTTTTACGAAGCAAATAAGCACTTATATAAAAAAAAAGATTTTGTTGTTTTTAACGTGAATGAATTATAAATTTATAGTTTACCATCTAACATTCCATATTCGAATAAATAAATTCACATAGGCAGATATATAATATATAGATAGATAGATATAGATAGATATACATATATATATGCCGCCCAACTTGTCTAGTGGTCAGCGTGTCTGACTACGGATAGGGAGGTCCTGGATTCGAATCCCGGTTCGGGCATGGATGTACACTTTCTCTCTATCTATCCTGTCTTTGTCCTTTTCTTGTATGAATGTGGAGTGAATGGTTGCCTATCCTATAAACGGGTCCCTATGGCATGTGTGTACTGAGGAAGTCGGACTCCACTCCTAAATATGGTTCAGTTGGAAAAGTGGAGCAGCGCACCCCAAATTGACAGCCTAGCTGGCAAACGACAACAACAACAACATATATATATATATATATAGATAGATAGATAGATAGATAGATAGATAGATAGATAGATAGATATAGATAGATAGATAAATAGATATTTCATTAAAAATAACTGAAGTCTATTAATTTTATATTTTGTGTAAATTAATAATGTCCACACTCACATAAAATATAATTTAAAAAATTCATCAATTGAGAAAATATAATCATACCATTGTGAATTTATATTTTAAATAATGCTTTTAAATCACGTAAATTAATTTTCCCCGGAGATATATATTCTACGAAATACACCCTTACAATGATAAATTTATATTTTTGAATAGTAATTTGAGATAGCGTAAATTAGTTTTACATTTAGAAATATATTTTAAGAAATTCTCTCTTATACATAAATTTAAATATTGAATCATGATTTAATATTGCATAAATTAGTTTTTCATTTGGAAATGCATTTTAGGAAGTATGCATTCATACAAAATTTATCTTTTGAGTAATAACTTAAAATTGCAGGAATTATTTTTCCATTTAGAAATATGTTTTACGAAATGCACACTTACAGTGGTAATTTTACATTTTGAATAATAATTTGGTATCACGTAAATTAGTTTCAATACAAAATACATTTCATTAAGATATGTATTTTATAAGTAAGACTAATTCATACGCATGCATATATTACTCTATGTTTAGAAATTTAATTTCTTCTCTTGAATGTTAAACTTATATAATGCGAATTGGAAAACGCAATCGTGTCCTTATTTGTATAGATAAAGCTATTCAGCATTTGAATTTAAAACGTCCTTTCCCATAAGTATGATGTCGCCGCCTGGGGCCTGAGCAGCTACCAGGCGCGTCGGTAGGCGGTGGATCACCGAACGTCCTGTAGAAATGACAGGATAGCCTTGAATATAGAATCAGAGGCCGCGAACCAGCTCCCGTAAGCCCTGGTGTTATGCGATCCGTGCCTAGGGCTAATTGGCACCGCGGTATTGGTGTCTTAACGGAGCCTCTAGTTGCCTGGCAAACTTCTAGAGTAATTTGCCTTGCCTAGTATCTCAGGCAATGCTGGGTGGACTTATATTACCTGAGCTTATAAATTGTTATCTTGTGGCTGAAAAGATACAAGAAATAACAAACCTTTCTGCATCTGCAGGTGATACCTCTGAAGTAGGCCTTGCTGAAAAAGACAAGTGAACTCAGAGGCAGTCTTGTAAAGGGGCAGTAATGAATCCTTCACTTGAGGTAGAAATGACCTCCAAACCATCTTCTGGTGAAAGTCAGGAAGCTATCCCTAGTATGACTGACTCTCTGACCAGATGGGACTGTTTCAACAAGACCCTATCTGCTGGAAATGTCATACGCAAGAGGAAACGGCAGAGCATATCATTTATGAATGCGAGGCTCTTGCCCTCCCTAGATTAACCTCTTTAGGCATCATCCATACTAGAGAGTTACACCTAGACTCCATTAAAGGGCTATCGGACTTTATTAATAAAGCGGGTGACCCGAGCAACTGGAACTAGGAAACATTGGGTTTGGAGTTAATGGTACAAAATGCTGATTAAAGCAGAGGTGCCCAATGACATACAAACCCAATTCTAAGAAGAAGAAGAAGAAGATGATGTCGCCGAAAGTTTAAGTAAATTCAGCCAAACAGAGAATGAAACTGTATACAGTAAAGTATCGAAGCAAATATTGGCAGTATTGAAATTTTTGGACCGGAAAGATTATTTGCTTTCTTCGAAAATATGTTTTGATGTAAAAGAGGTAAAACAAACCACTTGTCACTCGTTACCCCTTGTCTTGCGACTGTAAGAATATTCCATTGTAAATATATTTTCTATGTTGTGCTGCGAATAACACATTTCTCACTTTTTCAAAAGAGATATTAAATGTGAACAAAAAGACATTTCAATAAATGCAAGAGCTATAAATACTTGTTTTGCAGGTCACTAATACAGCAACAAAATAGTTGCAGGAAAATAATTGTTTCTGAAAATGTCGGAGGAACGAGATGCTTTTGGGTCAATATCATATTTTCAAAATTACTAAACTTTTATAAACGATTTATATTCAAAAAGCTAAATGGAAATTTTTGAGAAAAATGTCTGTAAAATAAACTAATCCTTATGATATAACTTACAAAAAATATCTGCAAAAGTATTCTTTTTAATAAAATTCTATACTTTAAATAAAAGTTATTTTTACAGCTAGATAATTCAATTTAAATCTGCGTAAAAAATATTTTTAACGTAAAATCTCCTTTTGAAAAGAAATCTATAATACAATTTAAAGTATGATATTCTTATAAAATGTTTTGAAGTTGACATAAATTTTAAATAAAAAAATTTTAGTTCGAGAGAAGGACAATTAAAGCATTGAACTTTAAATCTACTTTTCTATTATCATAGCTAAATTAAAAGATTGACAAATACTCAGAATATTTGGTGGGATTTTCAAAATATTATAATATTCATTTAATTATTTATAATGCAACTAAAATAGAAAATCCAAGAAAAAGTATATTTTCGAAACATTGCAAGATTTTGAGGCAATGCAATAATTAAAAATCAGAGAAACAAATTTTGAAATGTAGATACTTGATAATTGTTCACGATAAATAAAAAAATATTTTCATCATTTCCACCCAAACTTTTTTTCATATTAATGCATCAACAGTGATACGTTGACTACATTTGGCGGCATTTTAAGAAAGCAGGAAAAAGTGATTTTTAAATCAAAAATCAACTGTCATCTAAAGTATCAAAGGAATTATTAACACTTCTATTTTTTAAAATAATTTTATCGGCCAATTAATAAATCCATAAAAATTTAAATAACATGACATCTACGATATTAACGTAGGTAATTTATTAATTAGAAAAAGTATTCCCTTATTTTCGTGCACTTTTGAAGACATAATTACAAAGTACAAAAAAATATTCTTCTAAACCTCCTGTAAAATTTCATTGCTAAAAATATGTATTCGCAAACTGCTTTGTACAAATGGATGATTATTCATTTAATATATTCAAATTTATATCTATGGAAATTATAATATTTCTAATTAAATCTTAAAGCTGTTTAAGCTCCTTATTAATTAAGTGATTCTTCTGTTTATCATTCACAATTTTCTTATGCAAAACCAACATGAACATAAGACTTTAATAGGCTTCCAATAAGGAATACCATGTTAATTTATTTCATAAGCCAATATTTTCAATAACTTTAATTTAAATAATGTAATGCTGCAAATTGCTTAAATATATAAAAATCACATTCATTTTTTCATATATATATATATATATATATATATATATATATATATATATATATATATATATATATATATATATATATATATATATATATATATATATATATATATATATGAAAAAATGAATATCAGAATTAAAATAATATTGAATGTTTTTGCAGATATACAATATTTGTTTTAAAAAATTCTTAAAAATTGCTCTTTAAAAACTTTTTTATGCAGGTCCATCAAATTTAAAAAGTAAGAAAAGCATCTTATGGTTTACTGGTTTTGAATAGAAGATGTTTAATTTGTAAAAATATATTTTTTATTTTGCTTAAAGGAAGGAAAACATATTTAGTAAAACAATATTGATACTATATTCCCGAAAAGAATGTAAGCAACTAAAAGAAAAGGGAAAAAAAAGAAACTACGATATTAACCATTGACATATATCTGTAAAAATTATTTTACTTTTTTTATTTTTTGTCAAAACATTTGGGCAAATAATTAAAAAATATTTTCACTAGATATTTATTAATTAAGAAATATTTTTTAATCTCACTGTTCTTTTTTTTAACTTTTGTATTATTCTTTGATATTATTTTTTAGGATATTTTTACGAAAACAAAAACTTGTGTGATATTATCTCATCTTGTCTATTGATGATGGAAATTGAGGGTTTAAAAAGAATGTCATCCTTGCTGTTGAGTATCATGGGTTTTTTCAGAAGTTCTGACCACGATGCAACAAAATGGGTAGCACTTTGGCCTTCAGTTCAACAGTTTGAGGGCTCAATTCCCACATTGAGCGGGGGTGATTGTGATCGTTCAAGGACCCCTTCAAATCTAGGTCACCAATGAATGAATATTCCTATATTTAAAATAATCATTCATCGACAATAAGATCGAACTTCTTATGAGAAATCTCTTCCAACGGATTTTTTTTTATGTTTGGGGTATTCTTAATTCATATTATGATAATATTGAGCAAATGCGTTAATAAAAATTGATTTCCTGTAAAAATATGCACAAAAATAACGTTAAAATATTTGTTAAAGTCACTTGTGTAAAACTCATTAAAAATAGCTATTACTTTTTGACAAATTCGATATAAAATCACCAGTAATGTATATCTGTAATTTTTTTGTTTTATCTTTTGCTTTTATAAAAAATTTTTTATACTTAATCTTATTAATTTATATTGTTGTTGTTGTTAATTAAAACACTTGGACTAGCCAAGTTCGCTACACCGTTGGCGTCTTTCATTTAACCAGAGCACCACGAAGTATGACTTTAATCTAAACTCCTCCGATAGAGGGCACCACCAGACGGTCCACTCCCTCAATTTTGATATTGACATGAAGGGTGGAACTTTCTCCAGACCATTACACCCATGGTAACTGCTCCACGACCGACCACAGGACTTTCGATTCTACAGACTTAACCAACATGTATGTCGCATGCGCTCTGAGGGGTCTTCGGCAGCATTGGGAATGGAACTCCGCCCTTTCGGACGAAAGGTCGATGCCCTAACCACTAGGTTACCATGGCCCTATATTAAACTACTAAATACTTTATCGGTGGTCACATTCAGTTATGGTTTATATGCAAATGAACATAAAAACTTGTTGTTAGGATGTTTTAAATTTTCTAATGATGTTATGGTTTCAATAACGTTCGGTATTTATAAAATATAAAAGTTTTCATCAAACAAAAGGGAAATCGGAAAGAAGAAGGAATGGTGGAATGGTTTTTCTATTTCTTAGTATCTAACAAAGTGTATCTTTATTCCCAAATTTTAATACAATTTTTAATAAACTATTTTAGGTATTAAATTCCCCTATTTAATCTCGAGAGATTTTGTAGTCTCTAAAAGCCTACTAGGGTAAGAATGAGGTCAATCATTATGAATTGAAATCAAGGGAAGTAACAATCACCATCAATTTATTGAATTTACTAAACGTAATGTAAATAAATAAGCAAATACCTTAATTACAATATATATAATATGAACTGATGTGTGTGTATTAGTTATAATTCTTTTATAAATTATGAACAGACTGGTGACTGATGTAGATTAATACACAAAAAGTGCAATATTTGCCTAAGCTATCATATATAATAATCTACATTCTTTAATTATGCGCCAAAAACATCTTTTTTGATTAAAAGGAAACCAAAATTTTGTAAATAATATAAAAATGTATATCGATGTTACAATCCTTTTACAATATAAATGTCATAACCTTTAAGAATATAAGAAATTTTGTATAATATTTTGGCAAGATTTTCTGTTCATCTAGAAACTGAAACTTTAACTCTTTTTTTCCAGAAACTTGCCATTTTCGGAAATCGAAATTTTATAACAGTACATATAAATGACATAAGGAAAAATTCTCATGTATTTCATAAAAATACTCAATTAATCATAGTTTTTCCTTAATTAGTCTAAAATAACAATAAGAATTTTATAATTAGGAATTAAAGCTTATATACTTTAAAATTCATTACTGTTAAGTGCTTATTGATAGAAAAAGTCCATAGTTTTTTTAAATGTATTACGTTGTAAAATAGTGTCGTTCGTTAAATTCTTAAATTAAAAGGAGTATTTTTTCCAAGCATAAATATTATTCTCATAAACAGTTTAGACAAATCATTTAAATATTTTTGTGTATAGTTTCAGAAACCCTCGGATAAATTTTTCTAAGTATTCTGAATAAACTAAATTAAATTTTGGGCTAAAAAGAACCTGATGACAAAATATTATGTTAATCCATTTAATTCGAGGGAATTTATGACGAAAATGAAAACTTTTCTTTTCGGAAAAACAAGAAAAAAGGGATTGAAAACTTGTCTTTCCTGCTGCGTAAGAAAAAGTCGTATTTTTATTCTAAGTAATTATGCTTATCACTTCAGATTTTATTCTTGATAATATTATCTTTCAGTCTGATGTTATCAGCATAGTTTCATGATAATAAACAACATTTTTGACAAATTTTTAAAAAAAATTCAAACTGAGAAGCAAATTTTCAAAAAATTATTTTTGAAACCTTCACGGTATTAAATAAAGTATTTGAATATATTCTTTATGAAGAATGGTATTGATTTCGTTTCAAATGCTGGTATTTCATCAAAAACAGTTTTTTTTCCTTTTGTTTATTTAGAAAAACCAAATAAAAAAATGCTTCTTGTCAGTTACATTTCTTCTAGTACAATAATTTATAAAAGGCGGTTCTTTATCTTCTTTTCAATGATTGATTTTTCTTTGCCCATCTCTTTGAATGTACGTGAAAGAAATGATGAAAAACACATTTGTGTTCATCTTTACTTTCAGTATATTCTGTTTATTGGATTTTTTCTGATATGAAACAAGCAAATAAAATTAACGTAAAATTATCAAAATGTGAAATATTTTTAAAAATATTCAAAAAATTAAAAAGTGATAAGTTTTGTAAAAGTAATTGGATAATTATTTAAAATTCATTTAAATAATTACCGAATTATTATTTTCATGAACTTAAAATGTGGAAAAATCTTGAATATCCTCGAAATTGTGTGGTGGGTTTGTCGAGATAATCTATAGAAATTTTGAAAAGGGGTAAACATCAAAACAAACATAAATTTTTAAACAATTAAAATACTCATTAGAAAACATAAGTAAACTTATTACTTGAGGGATAAAATTAATTTATTATAGACAAAACTGTTAACAATTTACTTCTTCGAGAAATTTCTCTGTCAAAAGCTCTCCTTTATTTGTTAAAATTCTTCTTGAATAGCAATAAAGTTTTTTTTTAATTTAAGCATTGCAGATGACCCGTAAAGCGAATTATTCACCCCCAAGTTAAAGGGTTTAGAGTAATAGTAGTATTTTTTATAGAAGGGCATCTTATCTCTTCATTTCCCAAAAATTAGCAGTTTTTGTTGCGGATCGTGCCAATCTGACTAAATATGCCTTAATTTACATTTGGAAGTTTTCTTTAAAATAACCTTATCATGTTACTATTCAACTTCATTTAATGAAAAGGGAGGCCGTGAAGATCTGGATGGTTAATGTGTTCTTTATCGTTATCAGAAGACAGTGATTTCGATTCCCAACCCAACCTAATGGTGGCTGAGACATATTAAATATGTAGTGGTCGCAATGTCCTCCATGTGAAATGATACCTCTGGTAGGCCCCGCTATTGGGGATCTTCAGCTTGGCCCCTGCTTCTAAATTACAATCAACCAATTTTGGAGGTACGAAGGCACATCCGATGGGTGCCCCACTATATAAGTTTTGCCAATTTTAGTGTCGAAAGAATGAATCTTAATAGCAGTAGGCCACATTAGAAAGAAAAAAAATATTAAATGAAAATGTAGGAGATGTTTATATGATGTGTCAAAATGTTTCCCGCTGTTGGGGTCTCTGTAGTTTGCAGGATGATAGGTGCATAAGCATCGACAGTTAAGAACCCATTTATTCATAGCCGAAGTATGAGACGAAAGTTCACCATGGAATCATTCTCTTCAGAGTGGTAGGTTTCGAACTCAGTGCTAACGTTACTATCAGTGTTCCACTCTGCCTACTGCATGCATATTTATCCGTGTGTGTGCTTGAGAGTTTTCCAGATTTCCTCCCTGGCGATACTTGAATGTGCCACACAATCTATGATAAATACTTCCGATAAGCAAATATGGAATGAATCTTTAAAGAAGCTTTGCAACCTGCTTTTAGCTGTTAGGCTGTGGACCTTGACGGCATCTAAAGTGGGTGCACCAGTGCTCACCGTAGATTAGTGTTATGACAGATCTCTTTGATGTGAAAACTTACATGTTCGATAACATTCACTGTCAAAAAACTTGAATCGTTTCTTTTTCTGCTTGCAAGTCTTTTGGATGTTTTTCTTGTTATCTTTTTGGTAGAGCGCGAAAAAACTCCAACGCATAACAATTTAAACTGTGGATATTAAAATAACTTAGCCTAATAGGCTGTTCACTACGCGTCAGAAAAAGGAAGAAAAACAGCTATGCTTGATATCCATGACAATTTCGTTGAAGTACTCTAAAAATAACATTTGTGGATGCAAAGCATGTCTATCGCTTTCTAGGGCTTAAAAAGATTTATGAAAGAAGTTTTACAGCTACCATACTCGAACATTTGAGTATTACTGTATTTTGCTATGAACTTGGTGTAGTATAGAGTACCTATCAGAAATTTGAGACAAACGTTAGGAAATGAGATTACTCATCTTCCTTCTGTTCATAGTTCTCATTTCACAGCTTAGTGCAAAATTGAATCAGAATGTTTCCACAACTAATTCATTCCTAGTTTTAATATTTATCATGCATTCAATTTCTAATTATTAAGCTAAAGCCACTGGTACGACAACCCGTAGAGGTGAAGGCCTACACTGCCATATCTGTTTCCGTAACCAAGGGTCCTTAAGTGCGAAGCATTTTCCCGGTTAGGTGGTCAGCCTAACACGAAATCTCCAGCATTTAGTTTCCAAGAGAGTTTAGTACTCAGTTTTATCTATCTTCTCTCTGAAAAGAGAGTCGACCTTGCCCAGCCCGAGGATCGAAACTCTATTCATACATAGCAGTGCAGACGAACCCCGGGCTATACCTTTAAGTCAACGGGTTTGGAATTCTCACCCATCACCTGTCATCCTCCTCTCCACATCCACGCCACACTAGCGGAAGGACTTTGGACCTCACATATTAACATGGATACGTCCCCAACCCACGATGCTCCAGCAACCCAGTGAGAAAGCTTGTGTGGTCACCCTCCCAATCACTGCCCGCGGCAAATGATGCTTCACTTTGCTGATCTTAACGGGAAGCGGCATGAAGCTACTGAGTCACTGGAGCTCGGATCGAACTTCAGACCTGTGCCTTGGTAGCTATATCTCTATGCTACCTAATTTTAATTTTTAATGGATAGTCAAACTATTAATAAGAAATGTAAGCAACAGAATAAGGGTAAAGAAAAATTTTAATTAAATTCACGAATTGATTTTTATTTAAGTATTTCCTCCTTTCAAATTTCTACACACACACACAATTCTATAGAAATTTAATTCCATTTTTAGTAACATCCTACAACCCATTAAAATAGCTCATCCGTATGATTACATTCGAATAAAAACTTAATTAAATATTACAAAAAGTTTTCTGTCATTGTTCCAACATTCAACTAATTATTCCTTAAAAAAATTGCTGATAATCCTAACAAATTTTGATTTAGATTTTTATTCTAAAGTAACAACTATTCGAAATATATGTTGTAGAAGCATAGTAGCGAAGCGGGAATAGGCATTGCTCTAGTGACTAGGAGGCAACAGGTTGGATCCCAGACATAATGACTGAGAGGCCCTACACACATTGAAAGTTGCGTAGGGTTCAATGTTTCTCCGCTGGTGTGGTATGTAGGTAAGTATGACAGCTTATGTATCACCCACGTGACTTTATAATTGTTTAAGATGACGTGGCTTGGTTTGGTTTGGTTTGTTTGTCGCTCAACGGTCATTTTTTGCACACGAGGGCTAATTAGACCGGGACTTACGACTTAAAGTGGATTCCGAACCAATACAAACATCCATGCCCAAGGTGGGATTCGAACCCACGAACTGTTGAACCGAAGGCAAGAGCGCTAACCATTCGGCTGCCAGCTCGGCTAAGATGACGTGGCGATTACTAAACCAAACCTTTGTGGTGTTCTGTAAACAGGGATTAGTGGAGTAATAATATGATGTGTAGCGCCCTCTATCTGCAGCGCCCCCATGGCATCGTCAACGAGAAGGCAGTCCCTCTCCAACAACCGTCGGTATGAGACATGTCCACATGACTCTCATGTTTATTTTTTTCTTCAAATTTAAATGTTTTAGTTGTTATTTAGTATTATTTGTAGTATCTGTGTGTATCTGTGTTGTGCTCAAATTGTACCTAAAATTGTAATAAAATATTTTGAGCTATTTAAGGAACTTATTTCTTTGTTCCTATTAAACCAGCTACATGCTACACGCTACAGATGGAATTCTATCATAAAATGAAACTACTTACATGTTTTGAAAATCTATGCTTCCGATTCTGACAATCAACTTAACCTGACCTCTATCACTTCAATGTAAATTAAGACTCTTTTTCATTTTCAGAAACAGCTCCGGAAAAAACATTATTTCCGCATTGGATTTTTAACTTTAGTTTCCATGCGTCACCGCATATGCATCCTAAGCCATCGTCTTCGAAATTTATGGGTAAAATCGTAATTGAAAAAACTATTATTATTCAAAATTCTCCGTTTTTCCATCATTTTTCTACTATTTCTTGAGACAAAGCTGGGAAAATATTTCGCAGAAAACAAATCTAAAATGACAGATGAATGGGAAAACAACTATGTTTATAAATCTAGAAAATATTATCATACCTGTTTATTGAATTGCGTTATGCAGCATATTCTGGATGTGGTCTAAGAAATTAGAATTGAAATAAGTTCATCGTTTCCACATTTTCTCTTCACAATATTTCGATGTTTCTGGAAGTCATGAATCTGTAAGTTTGTTACAGCCAGTTAACAAAAATTTTGTCTTATTTATTATGAAGATATTTGAAGGCATTTTAATAAAAAATGTACTTTTTCAAATAGGTTTTTTATATCAATACAATTCATAACAGAGTAGGTTTTATTGGAACAATTTAACAAAGTATAATGGTACTATGCCTTTTAGCCAGTTTAAGCGATGCTGTCGTAAAACGGTATTACTGGCCTTAAATAAAATGTCACCCATTACAGCTTTCTACTGTGACATTTTTAAACCTTTTTCCATCTACAAAAATTTTTAATTGGCATCGTAATCGTCTATGACTCCAAAGGGAAATACTTAACAACTATTATAGTGGCCAGTTTCTCCCAGTATTTTCTACAGTGTCGTAGTAGTCTAAGTAATCTTCATGACTCCAAAGGGAAATACTTAACAACTATTATAGTGGCCAGTTTCTGCCAGTATTTTCTACAGTGTCGTAGTAGTCTAAGTAATCTTCATGACTCCAAAGGGAAATACTTAACAACTATTATAGTGGCCAGTTTCTGCCAGTATTTTCTACAGTGTCGTAGTAGTCTAAGTAATCTTCATGACTCCAAAGGGAAATACTTAACAACTAATATAGTGGCCAGTTTCTGCCAGTATTTTCTACAGTGTCGTAGTAGTCTAAGTAATCTTCATGACTCCAAAGGGAAATACTTAACAACTATTATAGTGGCCAGTTTCTGCCAGTATTTTCTACAGTGTCGTAGTAGTCTAAGTAATCTTCATGACTCCAAAGGGAAATACTTAACAACTATTATAGTGGCCAGTTTCTGCCAGTATTTTCTACAGTGTCGTAGTAGTCTAAGTAATCTTCATGACTCCAAAGGGAAATACTTAACAACTATTATAGTGGCCAGTTTCTGCCAGTATTTTCTACAGTGTCGTAGTAGTCTAAGTAATCTTCATGACTCCAAAGGGAAATACTTAACAACTATTATAGTGGCCAGTTTCTGCCAGTATTTTCTACAGTGTCGTAGTAGTCTAAGTAATCTTCATGACTCCAAAGGGAAATACTTAACAACTATTATAGTGGCCAGTTTCTGCCAGTATTTTCTACAGTGTCGTAGTAGTCTAAGTAATCTTCATGACTCCAAAGGGAAATACTTAACAACTATTATAGTGGCCAGTTTCTGCCAGTATTTTCTACAGTGTCGTAGTAGTCTAAGTAATCTTCATGACTCCAAAGGGAAATACTTAACAACTATTATAGTGGCCAGTTTCTGCCAGTATTTTCTACAGTGTCGTAGTAGTCTAAGTAATCTTCATGACTCCAAAGGGAAATACTTAACAACTATTATAGTGGCCAGTTTCTGCCAGTATTTTCTACAGTGTCGTAGTAGTCTAAGTAATCTTCATGGACTCCAAAGGGAAATACTTAACAACTATTATAGTGGCCAGTTTCTGCCAGTATTTTCTACAGTGTCGTAGTAGTCTAAGTAATCTTCATGACTCCAAAGGGAAATACTTAACAACTATTATAGTGGCCAGTTTCTGCCAGTATTTTCTACAGTGTCGTAGTAGTCTAAGTAATCTTCATGACTCCAAAGGGAAATACTTAACAACTATTATAGTGGCCAGTTTCTGCCAGTATTTTCTACAGTGTCGTAGTAGTCTAAGTAATCTTCATGACTCCAAAGGGAAATACTTAACAACTATTATAGTGGCCAGTTTCTGCCAGTATTTTCTACAGTGTCGTAGTAGTCTAAGTAATCTTCATGACTCCAAAGGGAAATACTTAACAACTATTATAGTGGCCAGTTTCTGCCAGTATTTTCTACAGTGTCGTAGTAGTCTAAGTAATCTTCATGACTCCAAAGGGAAATACTTAACAACTATTATAGTGGCCAGTTTCTGCCAGTATTTTCTACAGTGTCGTAGTAGTCTAAGTAATCTTCATGACTCCAAAGGGAAATACTTAACAACTATTATAGTGGCCAGTTTCTGCCAGTATTTTCTACAGTGTCGTAGTAGTCTAAGTAATCTTCATGACTCCAAAGGGAAATACTTAACAACTATTATAGTGGCCAGTTTCTGCCAGTATTTTCTACAGTGTCGTAGTAGTCTAAGTAATCTTCATGACTCCAAAGGGAAATACTTAACAACTATTATAGTGGCCAGTTTCTGCCAGTATTTTCTACAGTGTCGTAGTAGTCTAAGTAATCTTCATGACTCCAAAGGGAAATACTTAACAACTATTATAGTGGCCAGTTTCTGCCAGTATTTTCTACAGTGTCGTAGTAGTCTAAGTAATCTTCATGACTCCAAAGGGAAATACTTAACAACTATTATAGTGGCCAGTTTCTGCCAGTATTTTCTACAGTGTCGTAGTAGTCTAAGTAATCTTCATGACTCCAAAGGGAAATACTTAACAACTATTATAGTGGCCAGTTTCTGCCAGTATTTTCTACAGTGTCGTAGTAGTCTAAGTAATCTTCATGACTCCAAAGGGAAATACTTAACAACTATTATAGTGGCCAGTTTCTGCCAGTATTTTCTACAGTGTCGTAGTAGTCTAAGTAATCTTCATGACTCCAAAGGGAAATACTTAACAACTATTATAGTGGCCAGTTTCTGCCAGTATTTTCTACAGTGTCGTAGTAGTCTAAGTAATCTTCATGACTCCAAAGGGAAATACTTAACAACTATTATAGTGGCCAGTTTCTGCCAGTATTTTCTACAGTGTCGTAGTAGTCTAAGTAATCTTCATGACTCCAAAGGGAAATACTTAACAACTATTATAGTGGCCAGTTTCTGCCAGTATTTTCTACAGTGTCGTAGTAGTCTAAGTAATCTTCATGACTCCAAAGGGAAATACTTAACAACTATTATAGTGGCCAGTTTCTGCCAGTATTTTCTACAGTGTCGTAGTAGTCTAAGTAATCTTCATGACTCCAAAGGGAAATACTTAACAACTATTATAGTGGCCAGTTTCTGCCAGTATTTTCTACAGTGTCGTAGTAGTCTAAGTAATCTTCATGACTCCAAAGGGAAATACTTAACAACTATTATAGTGGCCAGTTTCTGCCAGTATTTTCTACAGTGTCGTAGTAGTCTAAGTAATCTTCATGACTCCAAAGGGAAATACTTAACAACTATTATAGTGGCCAGTTTCTGCCAGTATTTTCTACAGTGTCGTAGTAGTCTAAGTAATCTTCATGACTCCAAAGGGAAATACTTAACAACTATTATAGTGGCCAGTTTCTGCCAGTATTTTCTACAGTGTCGTAGTAGTCTAAGTAATCTTCATGACTCCAAAGGGAAATACTTAACAACTATTATAGTGGCCAGTTTCTGCCAGTATTTTCTACAGTGTCGTAGTAGTCTAAGTAATCTTCATGACTCCAAAGGGAAATACTTAACAACTATTATAGTGGCCAGTTTCTGCCAGTATTTTCTACAGTGTCGTAGTAGTCTAAGTAATCTTCATGACTCCAAAGGGAAATACTTAACAACTATTATAGTGGCCAGTTTCTGCCAGTATTTTCTACAGTGTCGTAGTAGTCTAAGTAATCTTCATGACTCCAAAGGGAAATACTTAACAACTATTATAGTGGCCAGTTTCTGCCAGTATTTTCTACAGTGTCGTAGTAGTCTAAGTAATCTTCATGACTCCAAAGGGAAATACTTAACAACTATTATAGTGGCCAGTTTCTGCCAGTATTTTCTACAGTGTCGTAGTAGTCTAAGTAATCTTCATGACTCCAAAGGGAAATACTTAACAACTATTATAGTGGCCAGTTTCTGCCAGTATTTTCTACAGTGTCGTAGTAGTCTAAGTAATCTTCATGACTCCAAAGGGAAATACTTAACAACTATTATAGTGGCCAGTTTCTGCCAGTATTTTCTACAGTGTCGTAGTAGTCTAAGTAATCTTCATGACTCCAAAGGGAAATACTTAACAACTATTATAGTGGCCAGTTTCTGCCAGTATTTTCTACAGTGTCGTAGTAGTCTAAGTAATCTTCATGACTCCAAAGGGAAATACTTAACAACTATTATAGTGGCCAGTTTCTGCCAGTATTTTCTACAGTGTCGTAGTAGTCTAAGTAATCTTCATGACTCCAAAGGGAAATACTTAACAACTATTATAGTGGCCAGTTTCTGCCAGTATTTTCTACAGTGTCGTAGTAGTCTAAGTAATCTTCATGACTCCAAAGGGAAATACTTAACAACTATTATAGTGGCCAGTTTCTGCCAGTATTTTCTACAGTGTCGTAGTAGTCTAAGTAATCTTCATGACTCCAAAGGGAAATACTTAACAACTATTATAGTGGCCAGTTTCTGCCAGTATTTTCTACAGTGTCGTAGTAGTCTAAGTAATCTTCATGACTCCAAAGGGAAATACTTAACAACTATTATAGTGGCCAGTTTCTGCCAGTATTTTCTACAGTGTCGTAGTAGTCTAAGTAATCTTCATGACTCCAAAGGGAAATACTTAACAACTATTATAGTGGCCAGTTTCTGCCAGTATTTTCTACAGTGTCGTAGTAGTCTAAGTAATCTTCATGACTCCAAAGGGAAATACTTAACAACTATTATAGTGGCCAGTTTCTGCCAGTATTTTCTACAGTGTCGTAGTAGTCTAAGTAATCTTCATGACTCCAAAGGGAAATACTTAACAACTATTATAGTGGCCAGTTTCTGCCAGTATTTTCTACAGTGTCGTAGTAGTCTAAGTAATCTTCATGACTCCAAAGGGAAATACTTAACAACTATTATAGTGGCCAGTTTCTGCCAGTATTTTCTACAGTGTCGTAGTAGTCTAAGTAATCTTCATGACTCCAAAGGGAAATACTTAACAACTATTATAGTGGCCAGTTTCTGCCAGTATTTTCTACAGTGTCGTAGTAGTCTAAGTAATCTTCATGACTCCAAAGGGAAATACTTAACAACTATTATAGTGGCCAGTTTCTGCCAGTATTTTCTACAGTGTCGTAGTAGTCTAAGTAATCTTCATGACTCCAAAGGGAAATACTTAACAACTATTATAGTGGCCAGTTTCTGCCAGTATTTTCTACAGTGTCGTAGTAGTCTAAGTAATCTTCATGACTCCAAAGGGAAATACTTAACAACTATTATAGTGGCCAGTTTCTGCCAGTATTTTCTACAGTGTCGTAGTAGTCTAAGTAATCTTCATGACTCCAAAGGGAAATACTTAACAACAAATATAGTGGCCAGTTTCTGCCAGTATTTTCTACAGTGTCGTAGTAGTCTCAGTAATCTTCATGACTCCAAAGGGAAATACTTAACAACTATTATAGTGGCCAGTTTCTGCCAGTATTTTCTACAGTGTCGTAGTAGTTTAAGTAATCTTCATGACTCCAAAGGGAAATACTTAACAACTATTATAGTGGCCAGTTTCTTTCAGTATTTTATACAGTGTCATCAAAATGATAGCCTCAACTAACTGCCATGACACTTCGCAACTGTTTAAACGAGGATGTGGAATTTTATTTGATGGAGGGGGAAATATCAAAACGTTACTAGTAGTAAAAAACAATCCTTCATGAAACAAACTTTAACTGAATAAGGAACATTTAAAAAAAAAGACATCAGTTTAAAATATTACAGTGTATTCTAAAACATGCCTCCAAGCATGTTAACAATGTGTCAACATTTTCAGCAAAACACAATACTCACACATTGCTCCAGTAGGTCTTAGCATATTGAAATAAATTCTTTGAACAAGTAGTTGCATGTTTCGTTTAATGTCGCCAGCAGTGATTTCATAACAGTGTGGCACACAGTTTCTTAATATCCACCGCGTATGATCAGCCTCCAGGGAGAGTATTTCACAGATGTTTTGAGCATTTAATGTGCAAGAAAAAAATCTAGAAGATTTCTATGCACCTAGTTGGCAACATAAAGAAGACTGAATCACAATATCCGTTGTTCAACTGTGCTTGAATTTAAACCCAGATTCTTCTAATCTGATTACTTTATCATAATGTTTTAAATAATGATGCTAAGAATGTATAATAAATTAATTTTAGAATAATAAGGTTATAAAATTTTAAGTGATATCTAGAATTTTAGACAAGGGGCTCGCGGTGTAGAATCGGTACCACTTGGTTTGGCGATCAGTATTTTATTTCTGGTAAACCTTTGTGTATCGGCCATCTTGTCAGTCACATCTTGGTACACATCTTGGAGTAAAAAAATTGTTAATTCTTTAAAATTGCTGTAAAAGCAAAAGTTAATTCTGAAAAAATATTACTTTTAAATTAATGTTAATGTAAAAATACTTAATTGTTAATAAATGAAACATTTTCGTTTTAAGATTAAAAAAGTAAAAACAAATGAATTGTTTCAATTGACAAAATATGTAGTGGATTAAGTTATGCTATTTGAGTACTTTTCAAGCTCTGCCTATTTTTGCAAACAAAATCAGCTTAATACAGCAAATTATTTCGTACACTTATTTGATTATTATGTCATTATTCCATCACATCAAATGGTTGTTCAGCATTGTGTTCAGCAGAATATTTAATGTGCCTATGTCTTTTAAAACTTATGTATTCTTCTGGGAAAGATATAAAACCTACAACCTAGTAGTCACGAGAAGTTTCTCTTCCATTAAGTTACCACTCGCCAATTTGGCTCCATATTGTTAGTGATGTCAGGCAACCTTAGTATTTTTGGCCTTCTGGATCTCGTTTTTATATTGGTAAGTCATTTTTTAATTTTTTATTGTACACATTTCTGTGGATTCACCAATGCAATTGATGTTTTACAATATATATATATATATATATATATATATATATATATATATATATATATATATATATATATATATATATATATATATATATATATATATATATATAATTGTAATTGGATGTGATTTAAATCTAATGATTATTATGTATTGAGTGTATTTTGGCAACATTATATTTTGGCGGCATTGGATTTTGACTTGTATATTTTGGATTGAATTCTACTTGCATATTTTGGATTGGGTTTTGCTTCTTTTCTTGTTTGATGCTTTGGTTTGATTTTTTGGTATGGCATTGGGGTGTGATGGCTTTTTTAAGACTATGTCTTGGGCCATTGCAGAAAAGCCATAATTTGTGCCAATGTGGTCAACACCCCCTGATGAAGCTGGCCATATTGGTACTTTATTCCATTTATATTTATCTTTCTTTAAAGTGTTTTCAATGTAATTCTTTTCATTGTATTTTTTCAATGTGTTATTTTCCATTTGATATTTCAATATATCGTTTTCCATTTAATATTTCAATGCTATAATATTTCAATGTGTTGTCTTCCATCTGATATTCTACTTTTGACATTTAATTTCTATAAATTATACTATATATATATATATATATATATATATATATATATATATATATATATATATATATATATATATATATATATATATATATATATATATATATATATATATATATATATATATATATATATATATATATATATATATATATATATATATATATATATATATATATATATATATATATATATATATATATATATATATATATATATATATATATATATATATATATATATATATATATATATATATATATATATATATATATATATGTGGGTTTTGTAGCTTCATTGTCAGGAAATAACGACCGATAAAAGTTAAATTATTTAATTATATTTTGAAAGAACAAGGTATAAATCTATTTACATATTTACAAGTGAGTATCAAAGCACATTGTCCATTCTAACATCTTTTAGTTATAATTTGAAAATAATCCAATATCACTTCACGTCTTCTCGTCATCGCTTGGAGGAATAAAAAATTGCCAATTTTCTCCCAAAGAGCACCTTAAAGTATACTCTGTCCATTACAATCAATACACATAAAATTCTTGATAGACATTAAAAATAATTCAAAATCGAATGAATTTAGTGAAAGCATATTCGAGGTAGAAAGGTCATCAAAAATCCCTTATTACTTTTGGTGTTCTATATATTTGTTTATGGGAATAATAAACTAGAAAAATGCACAATCCAGGAAATATTTAATATAATGATGTTTTTTATTTTAATTTTCGATTCTTTGCTGTAGATGCAATTGTAAACTTAATTACTCTGAATGTTCCAACTTACATCTCATCTTGTCTTGATGCGAATACAAAGAGCATTGAGATATAATTTAGACTTCGGTTCTCGTCAAATAAACTGTTCATTGTATCGATTAAATGGCCGTTAACGAAGCGAAAGAGGAGACAAAGACTGAGAAGCGGATAGCTCTTCTTTTTCCGGTTCAGTTAATGGTAGGTTTTTGACAGCCAAGAAAATAAGTGTGTAGAAAGACAAACGATTTTCAATTTCTGTTCTAGAACTTTCCGCTTCAAGTTGTTTCATTTTTCGTATACATTCTTCAACAACGATTGTAAATATATTGGATAATTTAGATTTGTTTGAGCTAAAATTTACTCTTAAATAAAATATATTTAATAGTGCTTTTAATGGAAATAGGATAAAAAACTTTATGTTACTACTCTGTGATTTGTAATCTGCTGTGACATAAAAAAAATTATCATTCATTTATTGGATTATTGATTCTTAGGATTAGCTATTAAGAAATCTGAAACCATTTATTTTGAATTTATGAAAATTTATGACATGAACTTTTTTATCTGAGACAAGTTAAGAAAGTTTAGGGTCTGCTTTAAAAGCTATTGAAATATGAAACTATTAGAACCTATGAAGAATTACACTTTTGGAGATTTAAAATGTGAGAAAACATTATTAAAATGATAAAATATGCGAATAAGAGAATAAAGAGAATTTTTTATTAAAAAATTTTCACAAATCTAAGGAATAATTGCAAAGTATTCTCATTAATTAATATGCATTATAAAAAATTCTGAGAATGTAATCTGTATAACACATTATATAAATTACAAAGTGTATTTATAAGAATTTTATAATCTTTTTAGGGTTAAATAAAATCTACTGCAGGTTACAGTGTAAAGAAAGGCTATTAACTCACATGTCAGTATTGTCTCTTGGGCGACTCCACAATTTGATCCAAATTATGACGCAATTGCTTGTGGGTGTGTAAAACATAATTCTTTTAAGCAGAAATAGAAATCGGTTACATACCACTATAAAATAATAAATTAAAAATTATATTTGAATTCTATAAATGATTTTTTTTACTTAAATTTTAAATTCTGAAAATTTTCTAACTCATTTTCTATTTGGAAAACTTATAAGGATTTTCTTACTCGATACATGTGACAAACAGCAACAAAATAACTATCAATCAAAGATTTACAAATATATTTTATCCCTTCATATAAAATTTTGAAGCACTAATATTTTAAAATGATATAAGTCCGATTTAAATCAGTTATTTTGTATAACCAATAAAATACTTTGCTTTTACTTTTTTTGAAAATTTTAAACAGTGAATGCTAAAATGTGTCAATTAAACCAACATGTTAATCAAGAAATAAACTTTAAAATATATCTGCATATTATGATAAAAGATTATATTAGGCAATTAACATACAGTGCCAGTTAATTAAATACATTAGTATTACTATAATTAATTAATTATATTATAATAGTTAAATAAAAAATTTCATAATTTGGTGTCTATTTTGGCGGATATCCTTGCTTATCTGAGAATGGATTTTTATTATGTCATAGAGATCCAGAATAATAAGAATTATTGAAAAAATTCTATTCTTTAAACCCTAGTATTTATTTTCATTGCAATACATTTAAAAGATTTTATTCCCTTTTACGATTTTATTATGAATTTTTGCCATAAATATTTTTCTGAATTCTTTTAGTGTGTTCTGCAATTTTCTTTATCTTTTAGATATTTAAATTCCAGGTTGTGTTGTTCTTTTTCAATATTTTCAATAATTCATTTTTTTCATTCTGTATTAATTTCTTTTAAAAGTTATTTTTTAAAATTGTGTTGACATATCTATTTTAGTTTGTGTATGGCATTTTTGTTATTTATAGTATTAAATAAAACATCTTTAAATTAATTGTTAATTTATAATGAGTATTTTATAATTTGTTTATAAATTCTAAAAAAAGGCTTTTCTTATATTTTTTAAAAAATTATTCGGTAACATTTAAACTATATTTTATCTTTATTTTTTATTTTATTTATTTATTTATTTATTGTGAATGTTCTTATATTTACATTAGAATTTATGTTTCTGTTTCTTTTAGAATTCATATTTACATTTACGAAGTTAATGTTCTCATGGTGTCTTTTTTTAAAAATCTTAATACTTCAAAAATATATAGTTTCACTTTTTACTTATCAAGTTTAGGTTTATTATTCAGATGCGTAAGCTTATTTCAAAAAAGAATTTATCGCGTCACAATTATGTCACCTTGCCGACATTTCTTTGTCGCCAAAAAAGTTCTGAAATTGGCATGATGCATTATACGGCGGATGTACCTAAAAATTATATTCTTAAGGTAAAAACATGTACACTGTGGCTGTATGGGGAATTATAACATGCAAAATGCATCAAGACAGAGTTTAACTTGGAATTTAGGAAATACTATGGTACTTATGTCATATTAGCGTCATCGCAGCCAATTTTGCGCCAAAGTGAATAAACGCCACGGAACTCACGCCTTTTACAAGACTTTTAATCAGCACATTCAAGCTCTAATTACGTTACATTAGAGATGCTGACAAAAGCTTTATGACCTGGTGGCAATATTTTAGTAGAAAATATATTAAAAAAATAATTAAACGTTTTAAATATGAATATTTTGATATATTATGTTATATATATGCGCTTATACTTGTAGAAAATTGCTAAATTTATATACACGTATCTTTTTTGGTACTTTCATAAAATATACAACAATCACTGATGTTAAAGTATTGAATTCTCTGTTTGCTGTAGGGTCCATCATTATTTTGAATACTAAAAGTTGTGATTCAATTTTATAACTTATATAATGTTGACATAAATTTATAATTTCAGTAAATTCTGAAAATTATAAAGCGAAATTATTCATGATCGCATTTTCTTCTTCATTGCTTTTGTGGTTATGAATTTCTCATTTTTTTTTCGTCTAATACTTCCTTTTCATACATTTAAATATGGTTATTTACTTTATGATACAAGCCTTTTTTTATAAATCAAATTTTATAAAATAGATATAATATAAATTCATTCAACTTTTGGTGACGTATAGCTATAAAAGCTTGCACTTTTTATGTAAATAGATATAAAAAGATCTTTGAATATAAAAATAATGCGAAAGATATAGGTACCAATTCCTTTAAATGATAACTTGTGCAGGATCAGAAAAATAGAGAAATAAAAGATCTCTTGAAATGTAAAGACAGTAAAATTTATTAAGGCGCAGCTACCTGGAACGTTTGGAAATAAATTGGTAGTCGAGTGGTAAAGTTTTCCTCTGTGGACCCAAGTGCAGCAGATCTAGAAGACCAAAACAGACATGTCTGGACAATATTCTTAGTGACATAAAATATTTGACGATAAGCAACTGGAAAAGAAAGATTGGAAACAGAATTGCCAAGGAAGAGATTGTCTTCAGGGCAATCCCAGGATATATAGTGAACAGGAAAGATGATAAAAATCTACAAAAAGTTTAATATCACTTTTAAAAGTGAAAAGAAATCTTATTTCCTACACAGCATTTTCAACCTTAAAATCGCAAAACACTTTATTAAATGGTAGAAAATAAAATCAATACTGAGCTAATGTTTTCAGTAATACAAATTTTATTTTTTAAATAATCCACACATCCACTCACCAAATACAGAATTTTTTTAAGAATTATATCACACAGTCGCTTGTGTGTAAATGTCGGGTATTACTAAATTTTTACCAAGTTACTATAATTAGTTTAAAATTTAAAATCTCAGATTATATTGCTGTATATGATTACATGTATAATACCATAAAGCATTTTACCAACTAACGAGACAGACCCTTTCTTTTTTTTTTTTTTTTCTATTCTGACAATTAGTTTAAGTCATTTTGATCTCCATTAAGTTCTAAAGAAATTCCTCTGGAATGAATTAATATTTTACTTACATGGGAAAAAGATTTTATTCATCATGTTTTCTGAAAATATCTTAAGACTTCAAGAATTGAAACAAATAATAATTTACAATTATGCACACTATAATCGCGTGAAAAAAGTTTCGACACATATTTGTAATTCCTGTTGATTAAAATTCTTAAAAATATATATATTAAATTACATCTCTTCAATTAAATAACAATTTCACCATTACATTTTTAACGCAGAAAATTTCCTATAAATTTAAAATAAAGTAACATAATTAAATATTACTATTATTACAATTTTATATTATTAATAATCTAGAAAATACTAAGATAAATAATACTAAATGTATATGCTTACAATATTGTTTTAAATATCATCAAAGTAAGTTTTACGTGTCTAAAAAATCTAGTTCTTTCTTATATAAAAAATATTGCTAAAAGATGCATTTTTAATCGAATATATATGAATGCATTCTAATTTGTATAAATTACATCATAGAATTATATAAATTTCAGATTACTTTTTATTTACTTTGAAAATGTTTCGTTGAATATTTTAAAACATGTTTCAGCACTTCTCCTTTATATTGTAACTTTAGAAGAACTGCCTGTCCCTGTCAGAAAATATAAATAAATAAAAAAAGACAACCCTTCTCCCTCTATACTTCTTGTAACTAATGTATATATATAATATATATATATATATTCACAAGGCCGTAGCCTAGTGGTTAAGTCATTGGCTTTCCGTCCGAAAGGGTGGGATTCGATTCCCAATGTCACCAAAGACCCACCGAGTACATGGTATATACGTGCTGGTTAAAACTATGGAATCGAAAGTCCTTTGGTAAATCGTTGAGCAGTTACCATGGGTGTAATCGTCTGGAGAAAGTTTCAATCTCCTCGAAGTCAAATTTGACGGAGTGGATCCTCTGGTGGTGCTTTCTACCGGAAGAGTCTTAAAACAAAGACGTACTTTCACTTTCGTGGTGCTCTGTTTAAAAGAAAGACACTCCCTGCTGACTTAAATTCGCATAGCCAATTGCAGTATAGCGAGCTTGGCTTGTCAATTATCATATATAATAGCAACATATATTTTCATCAAATTACCAAACAAGAAATTTTAGAAAATTATCAACTTATATGCATAAAAAATATTGTTTTGGTTAAATGGATTGCTAAATTTTTAATAGTTGATTTAATACACAATTATTTTTAACTGGTACATGATAACATTTACGTAAAACAATATTTTATACATAATACAATGTGCGCATAAAATTTTTTGAATAAATGAGAACATTTGTTTCTTGCATTTATCATTCATTAATGATTTGATTGATAATGAAATATTTATAACTCTAAATTTCTCATAAACAGAGGAAATTCTTAAAGAGAAATATACATTTAAAAGCCTTAAAGGAATATTTTTATATTAAAATTGATATAGATATCTGTTTCGTATCCTAATTATCTTTCCATTAACCAATGCAAGTTTCAGTATCCTTCTAAGAAAAACTTTTTTAAGCATCCTGTTTTCTCTCACAAAGACGAAAGCTTTTACATGCGTCCTTTTAAAAATTTACAAAAGCTCAGATTTTTTTTCCTTGATTACATTGTATTTTTCTGAATTCCTGAAAAACTTTCTAGTAAAGAAATCTATTCTCTTTATTCGAAAGAGTACAAAAAAATGTTCTATTCAGTTATTTCAGAGATTTAGAATTTTTTTCTCAAATGAACCCTAAGCCAGTTTCATTGAATGGGAAGCATTCTTTGCAAACACTGCGTTGAAGCGAAGCCAGACCATCTTTGTTTTTTCCATGTTTCATCAACATGTTTTTTTTTCTTTTTAAATTTTGATAAGGACAATTGCTTATTTCTATTTTTGAAAATAAGTTAAAATTGGAAAAACATGTGGTTTCAAAAACATAAAAAATAAGATGGAAATACTAAGAAAAAAAATTTTCTCAAAGAAGCTTAGAAATGTTTTTCAGTTTTGTCTTATGTGTCAAAAATATATTTCAAGTGATGAAATCATCATCTTAATAAATAGTTTTCAATATTCATTCCTATATTGCACAATGTATCAACTTCTAAACATATTTATTTTATAGTATAATTATATATGCAACCGCGACTTTCACATGCATACAAATAACCTTTGTGTTTTTTCCTATATAGATTTTACATTAATTTATTATTTAAATATGTTAAAAATTTACTAATTATATAACATCAGTTTCGGGATATTATTTAGTTATGGTACAATGTGGTGCAGGCAAGCCTCTGACAATACTTTAAGGATAATGTGTGGATCTGGAATACTCGCCCATCACCGAGTACCTCGTAATTTGAGCAGGGTCAGATGACGAGGTTACACCTGAGTTGAAGCTTTTCTCTCCACATCCTGACTACAACAGCAGAAGGACTCTGGACGTCACAGATTGACATGGGCACGTCCCCAACCGATGGAGCTCCAGTAACCCAATTTGAGTGAATGTGGTCACCCTCTCCATGGCTGCCTTCGGCAAATGAGGCTTCACTTTGGTGGTCTTTAGAGGAAGCAGCGTGAAGCTTCTGATCCGCTGAAGTTCCATATTTACGTTGTTGTGTTGTTGTTGCTTATCCTCCATGTCTGACGGAGTCAGACTAGATCCACGAGCTCGTTGACTGTAAGGAAGTCGAAGACTAAGAGAGGATTGCTAAAGAGATCCTCCCTAGAGAGACCCATGCAATCCAAAAGATGCTCAGGAGAAGCCTGATGATTTTGGCACTTGGTGCAGGTGACGAAAGTTTTCCTGCCCTCGTTGAAAGTGAGGCACTTAATATGACCGCTAGCAAGTCTTCAGAGAACAGTCCGGGTACGTCTGTCACACGGGAGGTCAAGGGACAAACCCGGTTTTGATCCCTTGTACCAATTATGGGTGGGGGTGTTTTCCACTCCTCCGAGATTTTTGATTTTTCCCGGGAGTATAACTCCAGAAAAGTAAGTGTGGAAGAGGGAGTATTTGAAATCTTGCAACCCTCCTTAGCAAGATTATCGGCCATTTCATTCCCGTGGAGATTCACATGTGAAGGTATCCATTGCAAGTGAACATCATGATTAAGTGAAATGAGTTTTAATTTAAGCAGGATAGAGTTGCTGATCTTGTCGCCTACAAGAAGCCAATTACTAAGATGGTGGAGAGAACTACGGCTGTCAGACAAGATCCATAGGTCACCATAATCCTCTTCAGAAAGAATAGCTTCTAGTCCCAGGTCTATTGCAATCAATTCACTTCTGAAAACAGAGCAGTGATTGGGATTACGATGAGAAAGAGTCAAATTGGTGTGAGGGGTTTCAATATATATGCCACTACCTGCTAGAATATCAATTTTACTACCGTCAGTGAAGATTTTGATGGCATTGTTAGGAATGTGGCTTAGGTTTTCCAAGGTCAGTTGTCTAAGATGTTCTGGGATGTAGTCTTTCTTATTAACATGAGTACTTAAGTTAAAGGGAAAGTAAACCCTGGGGAGTCCTTCTGCAGGATTCAAGCAGCACTGTATTGAGTTGGGTTCAACATTACTATTAGGTAGTTGAAGAGAGACGGCCAGACTGAAAGGGCTGTCCTTCTTTAATCTTTGATGATTAATTATATTTACGTGATATGTTCTAGCATTTTTGAAAATACATTATAATTTTCATGAAAAAAACATGTTCAAAAATTATATTTACATTTCTTTTAAGTTCTCTTATTATCCATGGATGTCTAAAATTTATTCCTCAAAGGAAATAGTCTCAAATTTTGTATTTAGCAATGCACCCTTCTCACCATTGAAATTAGCACAAAGAAAAAAGCTTAAAGTTAAGTGATAATCCTATTTTCCTTCACATTCCAGCAGTGACAATCATTATAAGAAATCTCCAAAGAAGTGTTCTAAAATTTAAATAGTTAACAATTCTTTAAATTGATCAAAAAATGTGTTTTTCTTCAAATTAATTAACTTTTGCATCAGCATTGTGCCCTGGTTATGAATATTCTAAACGTAGTTTTAAAAAAATTAATTAAAATATAGTTCAATGAATGTTCTCCCCTTGGCTCACTTTTTGGGGAAATCACTTTGTAAGAAATTTATGCAAGAAAAATCTTTTAAAAATTTCTTGAATAAATTTCTTACAAATTTTAATATTCAAACAAAGATTAAGATTTTTATTTTGTATTGTGGAATGCATTTGTTGATATGTTAACAATGATTTTTCATGCTGAAAAGAGATTTAAATAAATAATCAATAAATGTAAAGATTTTGAATCATTTCCAAAATTATTAGTACTATGAAAGGGTAATTTCGAGAGCTAAAAGCTGCTCTAATACTTTTCCATCAAGATGCTTCCCAGATGACTTTTCCGATGTCAGAAGCAAAAAATGCCCAGAAAGTCATCCTATAGTTTATATCCAAAACAAAAATTAAAACAAAAATCCAACAAACTCCAACATTAAAACAAAACAAAAATCCAACATTAAAACAAAACTCAAATCCAAAACAAAAATTACCTCCCCTTTACTAAGCAATTTTGCAAATTAATTAAAAACCTTATTCTTCAAGAAGTTCAATCTTACTGTTAGGACATAATGAATCTGTCCTGAAATTATTGAGCCATGAAGACATGATCCATTAAATAATTCTCTTAATAGGTTACTAATATCACCAAGTCGCTGAAACAGTTATCGCTCTAAACAAATTCATCACTAAAGATTTTTGTCAGATTTTGTACTAAACATTTTAAGCTCTCAGAGTGGCAGAATATTACAGAACGGTGAGCATCAGGAAGGTGAAAGTAGGTCCTTGCTCTAAGACTCCTCCGATAGATGGCACCACCAGAGGATCCATTCCCTCAATTTTGACTTTGATCTAGAAAGGGTATAAGCTTTCTCTAGTCCAGTACACCCATAGTAATTGCTGAACGATCGACCACAGGACGTTCGATTGCACAGTTTTAACGAGCACGTATATCGCCTGTACTCGGTGGGTTTTTGGTGGCATTGGGAATCGAAACCAGGACCTTCCGAACGGAAGTGCGACGTCTAACCATTAGGGTATCATGGCCCTTCAGTTTGAAGTGGCATCTGGAAGAGATGAGACCATCTAGTGATGGGTTGACTTCTATCTCCTCCTTTCTAAAATATTTGATAAAAAAATAATAATAATAAAAACGCTGAATTCTGCTTATACAGGTACAATTTGGAAAACACTGTTTCAGTTTCTTTCACACTTTATTGAAATGTGTTGAAGAAATAATGAGGGGAATTGAATAATGACTGTGATTCAATTAAAAATACAGACAAAATTACATCATAGACATTTATAAAACACTGTATATTTAGTTAATTTTAGCTTATCCACAAATAGCGTTTATACATAAATGTGGTAACGCTGCGATGCGTAGTGGGTAAAATAAAAACCCTGAAACCATCATGATTTTAAAGAAAGGAGACAGTTACTACTAAAGAAAAAATGCTAAGAAGGAGACTATAGCATTTTTTCTTGTATGTTATTTCAAAATTTTGAATTTATGTTCTATATTTATAAAGAAATACAAATGGGGATTTTATATAAAAGTATCTAATATAAATAAAATTAATGCATTTTTTATACAGAACTTCAAGGAAATTATCGCAACAAAATTAAAATTTCACTAATATACTGTGGACTATATGTGTGCAATAGTAACATTATCGATGTTTTTTAATTTAAATAAAAATTTCCGCAATATTTTGTATTTTATTTTTATTTATTTATGGACAGACTTTAAGGGTGATAAATAATAAATGCATTGTTAAATATTAATTTTATGTAAATAAAGAGTGTCATGTCAGCTTTTTAAATCCTCTAAATTAAGAACAGAAATATATTTCATAAGTGTATTTCAATTCTAAATTTATATCATTATTTATAATTAATTTCTTCAATGAAATCCACAAATACAGTTACATAAATGAATCTCACTTCACATACATAAAATGATTTATTTTTCACGTAGATCAACCTCCTTGCGGTGCTAACGCTGAATGATCTACAACTTTGTGGCATTCTATGCTGCGTGTAAAGCACAAGAGGAATTGGACGTGGACTATTTGAGTCATTGCCCTGCACTGAATTCGGGACACTTGTGGGAGAGATACTGGAGAGCTCGGCACAAGATTTGCAGATTTATTGAGGTTTCTTAATTTTGTTACATAAGTTTACGTTGCCTTTCTTTTTTCTACTTTCAATGAATTATTATTTTAAGGAATAGTTTCAGAAATAGAAAAAAATTGGGAAATTAAAATATTAAAACAACGGTGCATTTAACATTTTTAACTTCTAATAAACAGAGTATATATATATATATATATATATATATATATATATATATATATTATATATATATATATATATATATATATATTATATATATATATATATATATATATATATATATATATATATATATATATATATATATATATATATATATATATATATATATATATATATATATATATATATATATATATATATATATATATATATATATATATATATATATACATATAAATTTCGTGTCACGATGTATGTTCCCGATAAACTCCGAAACTACTGAACGGATTTTGATAAAATTTTGTAACCATTTATAATATAGTCCAACTTAAAAGATAGAATAGTTTTTATCTCTTAATTATTATTTTCAATATTTATTATACGACATTAACGTTTATTTATTGTTTAGTTCTGTAAGTTCCTAATAGATGGCGGTTTAGCATCTAAGTTGCACAGGTATTCGGCAGATGGCGAAGTGTTTATTTATCTAGATTATACATCTTCGAGAGAATTAACGTGCGCGCGTAGTCGCGTGGTTAAATATAGAATTTACATATATTTTTATTATTATATTTTCATGATGTACATATATTTTCTTATATATTTTCATGATACATGTATTTTCATGATGTATAATCATACTATAACAATTTTTTGTGAATCACTTTCATAATTATACTTTGTATTGTGTTATTATTGTGTGTGTTCAGTTTGAATATTTTTAATATTATAAATAGTAAAATAAAATTTTATTTATTGCTGTTTTTCTCTACTAATTTTCATACCACCTCCAAAACATGTAAATATTTCTTGACAGCCTTTTTTTTATTTTTATTTTATAATTTGATAATTATTAATTTATTCAGTAGAACATTTTAATCTAATTTATTTATTCAAATGATAAATTCTTTTAATTTATATATATATATACATATATATATATATATATATATATATATATATATATATATATATATATATATATATATATATATATATATATATATATATATATATATATATATATATAATATTATATACATACTACCTACTACTACTGCTGCTGTTCCTTTCATTTTTGAAAGTTGTGTGTCATTTTTGTGTTTCATTTTTGTAATTAGTGTTAGAGGTCTACAAACATGAGCAATAATTTTTCAAAATTTGCTTCCCTCACAACGAATAACGCTCATTTTTAAAATTTAATCTCTCTGAAAAATTGAAAGAGACAAAATTTACTTAATTCAAATAAATAAGTAAATTTTAAATAAATAAGTATATTACATATTTTAAATAAATATGTTGGTGGAGTTTCATTTATAAATAAAGTTACTTTCAATCATTTGCATTCTTTTTTTGAATTTGAAAAAAGGTATAAATTCTTATAATTTTTCTAACGGCGTTTGTTTTTATAAATTGGATGTTTTTAGCAACGATCAAGCCTATTCCGATTAAAAGGGGTACGATGCTGATATTCCGTGAAAAGCCAGGTACCAGACTTCACAATTCAGAACTGTTCATAAGAAAATCTATGTCATCAACGTACTCGCAGGAATCTCTAATTAAAATGGAAACCATATACAGAAACAATTGCTGCTTGGATACATCTGATAAACCAAGAAAGCATTGTCTATGTGTTGTAAAATTTTGAAATTTTGTCACTAAATTGAGGGTAACATTAAGTTTTTATATTGCGACAACATTTAGTAAACCATGATTAACATTAAACGCCTTCAATAAAAAATGATATTTTGCTTATTAACTGCCCATTTCAACGGACTGAATAAATTAGGATGTGAATTCAAAATGAATTGGAATAGCATTTTCCTCTCATACATTTTTCCGAAAATTGTTTTCCACCAAAACTCAGGAAAAATTGTGTAACATCATCTTCTTTTCATAAAATATTCTCGGAGAGAAATCTTGTGTTATTATCTAAAGTAACTTCTCTTGGTGGAAACGTCAAAGAGAAAAGTAAAATTACCACTTCTTATTCAAATTCTTCCATTTTTCCATTAGATAGTTTCTTGACAGCTAGGTGGGAATGAAAGTTCTGCAGGAAAACAAATTTAACTTGAAGTTATATGTTTCTAAAACCAGTAGCGCTCCATAAATCTTGGAGTCATTGTCGTTTGTTTACCAGATTGTAATGTATACACGTTTTTAGCATATTCCAAGGATATAAATTGAAATTTGTTTTTTATGTATTCTTATTTCTCATTCTCAGCCAATTTGCACTAGAATGCATATCGGAAAAGAAATATTTAATAAGCATGTTTCTTTAAAGTTTTTCTAATAGAATTTTTTAAAAGTTTCTTATTAAATTTAGTAGTATTCTTAACTATCAATAGTATTTAGTTTTTAAAATTGATATAATTGAATCGAGATTCAATGGTTGAATTTTATGAGCTGCTAACTTTTCAGTTTAAAAATATCTAATTTGATTATTGAATAAAAGAATTCAACAAAAAAAAAAGAAACATTTAGTGTATGCATGAAACTGGCGTAGCACTCCAAAGGTCCGAGGGTCGATTCACCCTTTCATCGCTTCAGGGGTCGATAAATTGAGTACCAAGCGTGCCGGAGAGCTAAACACTGGGGGTTTCCCGTTAGGCTGACCACTTAACCTTCACATATGATTTTCATCCCAGGGTCTCCGGTCAGAAAAACGAATATGGCCCCTATAGGCTTTGGCCTACATAAAATTTTACTGCAAGACATTTGATGGAAATTTTACAGATTTTATACAAAGTTTTGAGGAAATGTATACCGTAATATCTGCAAATTTTATAAATTAAAATTAGAAATACTTATTAATTTATTTGTAAATGTTAGTTA
Organism: Latrodectus hesperus; assembly: GCA_037975125.1. Lineage (NCBI taxonomy): Eukaryota > Metazoa > Arthropoda > Arachnida > Araneae > Theridiidae > Latrodectus > Latrodectus hesperus. The sequence goes on along the minus strand of CM075850.1, from coordinate 119,741,928 downwards.
AGAGTAAGACTACTGAATTATAAAACTCTCTGGCTGAATGCAGGCGTTTTGTTTATCTTTGAATAAGAGAATTCAGCCTTGAGGAAAGCACTGTGATCTAAAAACATAACACATCCTATATTGACAATTTTTAGCAACATGTTGTTGTTGTTAACAATAAATGATTTAGCCGACACTCTTAAACGGAAGGGAATGACCCATCCTGTCCCTTCCACATCAGATCTCACATATTTAGATTCATTCTCAAGGCAAAAGTCCCATAACAAAGAAAAATGGTTAATACCTCCGCTTCACAACTGTGTAAAGGTAAAAATTAAGGATTTTTCCCATCACTCCCTCGTGAAAGCAAGACCAACACATATCTGTCTCGACTTGCCAGTAGGCACTTGAAAGGTCTCACGTATTCTGGGGGTAGCAATTCTTTTATTTTCCCTTTTATAAAAATAGGCATCTTCATTTCTTGCATGGTCTGGCATCTGAATACCAATCGCAGAAATTGGAAATTATAAAAATGTATTTTAATAAATCCCGTGAGTGGCTCATTTGTAGCTGAACAATCATTTCTTCGTATGAGGACTCGTTCAACCGAGGGCTGCAATTCAAAGCGGGTTCTGACATATTACAAACCAACAATGTTTACCGAACCCACAAACTATTGAACGATAGCCATTCAACTTCCAGCTTGGCAATTTTAAGACAGACAATGGAGTTTTTATTAGTTCCTTCAACAGAAAAAATAACGCTTGCTGAAGAAAATTCGGCCAAGCACTTGCATCACTTCAGTTAGGTCAAAAAATGCCATTCGTCAAGCTAGAGACACATAAAAGTGCTAAAGGTTAATATTGTTACAAATTTATAAATAATGATTATATTTGTCTTAAAATATCTCAGACAGATCGGAAATTCTCACATTTTGGGCAAAAAAATTGCGGTATTTAGACGTGTTGTAGTTTAAAAGCGGATTTCCTAATGATTTGGCGACTTGGCGACAGTTGGCGAGATTCTTGGCGACTTGGCGACGGTTGGAGAGATTCTTGGTGACTTGGCGAGAAATCGATACTTCTGGAAACATCCATCACCTAAGCTCTAGGACCAATATTTTTCGAGATAGCCTAGAAGCTTCCAGAACCTTGGCGAAATTGGTAGATTTCTCCGCCAACTCAGGTATAAATACCGCAGCCCGACATGGAAGAGTGGAGTTTTGGTGAAGACAGTCATTGAGTGAAGACGATTAGTTGTGTCTGCTAGTTGTTCTCTGTCTGAGGTATTTGAGACCTGTGACTAGAAGCTGTTTCTTATTATATCTGACGAATTGTAGCTGTATAATTGTGATTGTTACAGCGGGAATTTCATTTATCTAGTGAAGTTTTTACGAATAAAAGTCTTGTGTTCATTAAGTGGTTGCTTTATTCAACTCTTAATCGACACGAACCCGTGAAGCTTGGTACAATACTAATCCTTTTTAATCACAGTGCATTTAAACATTCAATACTGATTTTGACATCCCACTTACGACTGGGTAGAAAGGTTGGATTTTGAAAAGGATTGTAAATGTCTGTTCATTTTAACGAATCAAAAGCTTTTCAGTCATTTGCTCATCACTTAGACTTATTTTTATCGTTGCGCTATGTTAATGTACTTATATTGTTTGTTTGAATGTCCCACTGCCAATATTACATATATATTTCTATTCATATAAAGAAAAAATCTGTGTTTATTACCCAAATTAAATGACAAATTAAACAAAATGTGTGATGTAGTTAAAAATTATGTTCTTCATTCACACAGTATAAACTGAATAAATTATTACATTAAGTTTAAAATAAATAAATATAAAATCCATCAAAGCAATTTCGGAGAAAACTTCAATTTATTTTTCATGAAATATTTACGATAAAAAATATTTCTGTGCTATTATATAAACTGCTTTGTTAGTAAAAGATTTAATGAAAAAAATGGTTCATTTCTTATTCAAAATTTTCCATTATTATTCCGGTGTTTCTTGACAGGAAGTTAAGAAAACTTTGTAAAGAATATAGATTGTGTTCGAACATCAGTTCTTCTAAAAATAAAAGAAATCATGTGCGGTGAATCTTGAAGAAATTTCTGCTTTATGAAAACAAATATTTTAGCATTACACGAGAGAGATAAATAAATTTAAAAAAATTAAACATGTGCCATCCTTTTTCTTCCTCCCGTATTTGCATTTCAATGAAATTTAGAACACGAATTCATATTGGTCAAAAATTAATTTTAAAAAAAAACTGGTAGAGTACAAATCTGAACTAGGTACAATAAGGCATAACATAGTACTAACTTGCCTCTCATATAAAATAACAACTATTTATAAGGAACTGAGATAAGGATTAGTATTTACAGTGTAAGGGATCACAACATAGCAAAACTGTTTGGTGACAAAAGAAATAAGATTTTTAATATATTATGTGATGAATAACACTAATAATCTTGCTTAAAAGCTTATTGACAAATATTTTTCAATTTGGGTTGCAAAAGGCTCCGTAAGAGTCAGAGTTCATAAGTATGTGACCATCAGAAAAACAGTTAGGGAGACAATGGAAATGATAACACGGCAATTGAAGAATACCAGATGGATAACAGAGAGACAGCAGGAAAAAGGGCTTATATTGAAGATGTTAATAAAATTTAATACTACAATAACAAGCACTGAAACTAAAATAGTTAGAAATTTAAATTAGTATTTCAATTAAATATTCAATTCTGATTATTCCCATATTTCCGGCAATTTACAAAGGTTAGTCAGAAACCAATTTAACTTTTTTCGTGACAAGTTCTATTTTATTATAGTTTACAACACATTTTTACAGCATTATGTACTCTACATTTTGATCTTATCCGTTGTCAACTCTCCTGCAATATCATGTGTCTTTGTGATTCCATGTTCATAGAAATTATTTTCTTTATCTGGCAAATTTATTTTCTTTATTTGACCTGACAAAAAAAACAACTAAGTTGTTTTTGTTGTTCTCTTTTAAATTACAAGGCATTTTAAAACAAATATTATCTATGAACAGAAATACATAATAATCTGAAGACACAAGATCTGGAGAATAGGGTAGCTGTAATATATCTCATTTAATTTGTAAAAGATTTTGGTGAACTACTAAATTTTCATAGGTGTGACCGTATTATATTTAGGTAGACCAATATGCCATTTCTACTGATTATTTCTGGTTACTATTACCACAGACCATTTCTACTAATTATTCAGTGAATCATCCTTTAGTAAAGATGATGGTACAGCTCTTCAGAAGTAGTACTAATATTGTTCGGAAAGAATTTTAAAATAAAACACCCTTGAAATTCTACCAAATAGCCTTATCAATTATTGTTACGTAAGAGACAGAATCACAATTATTATACTCAATATAATATATATATAATATATATATATGTACATATATATATGTATATATATATACATATATGTATATATATATATACATATATGTATATATATATATATATATATATATATATGTATATATATATATATATATATATATGTACATCATATATATATGTATATATACATATATATATATATTATATATATATATTATATATATTATATATATATATATATATATATATATATATATATATATATATATATATATATATATATATATATATATATATATATATATATATATATATATATATATATATATATATATATATATATATGTATGTATATATAGGGTGTCCCAAAACGACCACATAAATTCTGCACAGCTAGATTCCTCGTTAGGAGTACATAAAAACTGCCCAAAGAAGCGTTCCTGTACGATAAATAGTTTACGAGAAAAATACAAAAAACAAAGTAAGACGTCACTGCCGGTGCAAGAAAAAAATAATTTATTAAACATATCAACAACAGTATTTGCATATTTTTCCAGACGATAATGTTTAAAACATTTACCGCGCATATCGCGTCATGCATGCGCGCGTGCCATGGAATGACGTTAAGCCGTCATTAAACTGGTATGTAAAAGGCTGCATCTTTTAGCTACCGGTAGTCTTCGTATGGTGGCCATGTATTTCGTTCGTGAATACTGCGAACTGTACTAGATGTAAGACCGTTGTAATGGAAATGCCTTTGGTTACAGCATGATGAGGCTCTGGCACATTTCTGTGCTCCTGTACATGGTTGACTGGATATGGAATACCTCGGCCACTGGATCGGACGTGGGGGTCCGGTTCTATGTCCTCCAAATCTTACACCGTTGGATTTTTTCCTATGAGACCATCTAAAGGAACTGATGTATCGAGAAATAGTGTCAACAACAATGAATTTAGTTGCTCGTCTGCACGCTGCTTATACTTCTGTGGACCTCGCAATGTTGCAACGTAAGATGACAGCCATTCCACTGCGTGCTGAAGTTTGCCTCGACATTCAAGGCATTTGTTTGTGCATATACTGCTGTTGATATGTTCAATAAAGTGTTTTTCCTTGCACCGGAAATGACATCACACTTTGTTTTTCGTATTTTTCTCGAAAACTATGGATCGTACGGGAACGCTTCTTTGGGCAGTTTTTATCTACTCCCAACGAGAAATCTAGCTGTGCAGAGTTTATGTGGTCGTTTTGGAACACCCTGTATGTATATATATATATATATATATATATATATATATATATATATATATATATATATATATATATATATTTACACATAAAAAAGAATTGTATAGATACTGTTTTCAAGAAAAGACAACAAAAATTTTCTGTGAAAATTGCAATCAAATGTTGATTTGATAGTGAATCGTTCATACAATTCTTCTTTATTGGCGCTAAGACCAGAGTGAGACTGAGCCTGCTGCACAATATCCGTTCCGACAGTTCAATTCCCAATGCCGCCAAAGACCCACCGAGTTCATGCGAAATACGTGCTCGTTAAATCTGTGGAATTCTCTGGTGGTGCCATTTATCGGAGGACTCGTAGAGCAGGATGTACTTTCATCTCATTAATGCTCTGATTAAATGAAAGACGCATCCTTATGAATTAATTTCACATAGCCGTTGGCTAATAAGCTTGGCTTGTGCAAATGTCATATATAACAACAACGATATCAATTTTCCAGTTGGAGATCTTTAAGCTGTCAAGATCGTACATGACACCATAAAACCCCATTGTTCTTGGCTTATTGAGCATGGGATTCCAATGCAAAATCTAAACACTCGGTTGTCAGGTGATCTATCGGTGTCCTCTGCGCTTTGATGTATCTTGCTATGTTTTTATGAGTCATAACAGCTTCCACTTCATCATTAATTCTCATTCAACTACAAATATTATTCACGTTTATGCCATTAGCAAATGTGACACTTTAATAAATTCAAAAAGTAATTATAATTTTTTTAATGTTTGAATTGACTTCAAGGACAATCTCCAATCACAACAAAATTCAGCAGCTTCAATATTATAGCATTTTTTGAGATCCACAATGCATGCACAACAAAGTTCATTACTAACAATTCCTTGCATTCAGATTTGCTAAAAACTATGTAATGAATGTTAGTTATTTCAGCCATTAAGTTTTCTCTCTTTAATGATAAAATTTCTTATTAAAAATTTCTAATCAAGCATTTTTGTTTTTATGTTATGTATTTTTTACCATTTGCCGATTAGCTATTGTTGGTATGCTCATTTAAATATGTAAAGTATAAGATATACCATTTATTTTAATTCGTCACTATTTGAAAGAGTAGTGCGAGTTCCTTAAATATTTCTAAGTTAAATTTTCTTTGCATAGTAACAGATTTCAAAATCGCTTGCTTAAAGTTCTTCCATGAGTTACTTTAATGAGTGCATTCTGTAAGCGAAGCACAAAACAATGCTGCTGAAAGTAATGAAACCGTAACTCAGCCCTCAATCCGGTTTTATGACCCACCCCTACAGATTATCTTGCAAGTGATTCCCGAGAATTCCCACCTCCGCAGTCCTTAACATTGTCGAAGGTGTCGCTCTCCCAGAACAAGCATCGTTAAAGAAAGCAAACACCGTTTCCGAAAATATAACACACCAAACGATCCATTCGCTTCTGGAAAGGGATTAAATGGGTTCTGTGAAGAGAACAAAATTAAGTTAATAGAGTAAGGACTTTCCCTGGCCGCCCCATGGAACACCCGGAAATGCGTTCAGGAGGAAATGTCGGAGCAGCCCACAAGAGGCGGATCAACCCATCAAAATAATCTCGAACAAAGGACTTCATTTTTAATTTTTGCCATCGAAATTCAATTTTGTTTTAAAATGTTGAATGATTTGTTTTGTTTGTTGTTAATTAGAAAATGTAACCAATAACTGAAATTTTCTGATTTAAAGTATTAAATAAATGACGAAAATCAAAATATACGACCGTTTAAGTGAACTCAAACATTATTTCTAGATTTGTGTTCGTAAATGAACCTGTGTAAGCCTTTGACACCATTTAGAAAACAGCCTAAGGCTTGGGGGCCACAAGTTGCCTTCTGGAAACACGTTTCAAAGGTATTTACTGGGCTGTATTTTACGTTTCGCAATGATGAAATGTCGGAAAACTCCCAAGTACCCACCTTCAATGATAGAAGGCAGAAGCTTAACATCCATCTCCCGCTGTCAACAACTGCTGGGACCGAACCCGGGATATTTCTTCTAAAGAGTGGTGTCCCACTACTAAGCCACGGTAAGCGCAAGAATATCCAGTTAAAGAAAGTATGCTTAAATCACATTGCTTTTAAATAATAGTTTTTTCCATGATTCCTAGTAACATTTGATGCGACTTGACATCTAGAAGTTTGTTAGGCTGAATTTAAGCATTCCACCATTTTATTGGTGGCTGAAAGCTGCTGCAAAGCATCTGAATAAATGTTTTGCCGTACAGAAGAAGAATCGACAGTGCGGGTGGGTCTCACTCCCTATCATCGGTAGATAACACCCAATCCATTTTGGATTCATTGGGGCAAAATGGTAAATCCGCACAAGGCTTTAGGTTTGAGTCCCACCACTATTGAATTACGAGAAACCAGCACTATGTTATGCTCTCTGCTCGTATATTTATAATGATGGATGCTTAGAATTCTTCGAGGTTTTCTCCTTTGCAATACATGGATACGACGAACTATCTGTGAAACGACTTCACAAAAGGTTGTCTATTTATCAGGTAATGTATTTTGATAAGTATATTTAGTAATATTTGGGCCAACTCAGACATCGACCACATCAATCGATAATAATGCAAAATTTTATGTAATATCTCTTGTTCACCCATTGACTTGAAATATCTTTGAATCGTTTCAATAAATGTGCATGAACTGAAAACATTATAGTGAATTCCGCATCAAAATTAGAACTAATTAAATAAAGCAGGTACTTAAAAATGCATTTGGTGCACTTTTGCTTCATCACTTCCCTTTTCTTCGTGAATAAATGAAAGGGGTGGACGTATAAAGATCCCGCAAATAAAATGAAATTCATTGGAAACTCAAAAATTTAAGATTGCATTACCGGTTCTATTTATTTTAACAGCTTGTGCGGTTCAATAATGTATCCAATCTTAAATAAAGAGACGCGTCATTCTGTTCCATTTCAAACTGTCTCTCCATTTTATCTGTTCCTGAAGATTTTCGAACGATAAGCTGCACGCTTCTAAAATTTACATCAATATTGGGCTTCAAAACAAAAACGGAATCCGGAATTTAAATGGACGGATATGATTTGGTCTGTTGTAAACATCTTACATCTGATTGGCTAACGCAAGTATAAGGCGTCATATGCAAAAATGTATAAAATTAAAGATTTTTTTCTCGTAAAATAAATTTTGATACATTAATATACATGACGAAGAAGCTAAACTATTTTTATTTTATTGCAATTTTTCGATTCTGATCAAGTTCTACTTCAATCTTTTCTAAGTTCTTGATTATGCATTGCTTGTGTTATCATTTGATTCTAAATGAGAAACAATAAAAGTTTGAAAGAATTCTTGAACGTTTTATTTTTGAAGTTACTGGTTTAAAATGTTTTTATACTATTCTGATATCTTTTATACATTTAAAACCATATTTGCATACCTATAAATATAAATATTAACACAAATTCATTATTTTCCAAAAGCAAAACATATGCCAAAAAGAATTTAACCGTCTTTATATAAATTGATGTTTTTCAATCATGTCCTATGGCTCAAATATTTTCCAAATGATTAAATGAATCATGCATTGGTGAAAATTAGATGAATCTATTAACAATGGAAGTAATGCAAAGGCAGTGTTTTAGAGTGAACTGTATTTTCCCCGTTTTTGTATAATTTCATAGAAGTTTTGAAGCACAAAATGAGTATTTTACATAATATTCCTGATATTCTGTTGATCAGTGAAGCCTTCAACAAAGCTTATAACTTCAACAAATGTTGAGTCAAATGTTTTAAAATTAAATAATTCCCAAGAATAAAAATTAAAAAAAATTTTTTTTAGAAAACATGATTAATCATAATTTTTATTTAACAAAAAGTTTTATTTTTTCAGAATTGAAGCAAATGGCACAATAAAATCAAACATAATAGGATGAATAGAACAAAAATAATATGTTTCATTATCTATTAAATATACTTATCTATCAATTAATTATGCTTATTTATTTGTTTACGTTGAAGCCCCCCCCCTCTCTAGTGGTCAGAGTCCTTGACTACGATAGGGAGGTCCTGGGTTCGAATCCCGGTTCGGGCATGCATGTACTTTCTCTATTTATCCTGTCTTTGTCCTTTCCTTGTATGAATGAGATGTGAATGGTTGCCTACCCTATAAACAGGTCCCTATGGCATGTGTGTACTGAAGAAGTCGGATTCTACACCAAAATAGGGTTCAATTGAAAAAATGGAGCAACGCACCCCATATTGCCAGCCTAGCTGGCACACGACAACAACAACATTTGTTTATGTTCAGTTGTATAGTTTTAAAAACACTTATACTAGCTTAATTATGTCAAATGCATAGATAACTTAAATTACTTTTTTGTCACTGTTATTTTTTGCCATTCATATTAATAAAACTTTCTTGTGTCCAGGCAGCTTATATTTATAAAAATTAAAATTCTGTAAAAATTAACCAAAATCATTATACAAACATTACGAAACTGTCACACGGGGTTTTTTTTATAGTTTGGCCTTTGATACTCCCATTTAGCTTACATTTGGAGGAGTTTCAGTGTGGATTGTGTCTTTTTTTCTTTTACTGTGCTGAAAATGACGAATAACCTTCCGACCACGATTTGCGGACAGCATTAATTTTAATAACCATCTGAAGAAAAATGCTGCCGAACTGCATCAAATGCTTTTAGAAGCATATGATAACAATGTTCTGAGCCCTGCGCAGTGTTACAGGTGGTTTGAAAAGTTTCAAAATAGTAATTTCGATGTGAGAAACGAGGAGCGTGGCAGAACAGCGAAAAAATTGTGAAGATGATGAATTGCAAGCATTACTCGATGAAGATGATGGCCAAACGCAAGAACATCTTGCAGAACAGTTGAATGTTGACCAGAGCATCGTCTCAAAGCAATGGGCAAGATAATAAAGGTCGGTACCACACGAGTTAACGGATGGTCAGCAGGAAAACCCGAAAAATCGTGTGCGAAATGTTGCTTGCTCGCTACAAACAAGTCATATCTCCATCGTATTGTGACTAGCGGTGAAAAATGGATTTATTTTGAGAATCCCAAGCGTAATCGATCATATATTGACCCCAGACAGCCGTCCAAATCGACCTCAAGGCCGAATCGCTTCAGCCGCAAGATAATGCTGCGTATTTTCTGGGACCAGAAGGGGCAATTCTATTATGAGCTTCTCAAACCCAGCGAAACCGTTAATACTGATCACTACAAGCAACAATTACTTGATTTGAACGATTACTTGATCTATACTCGAACAACACAAGCAATATAAGAAACGGCAGCACAAAGTGATTTTCTTTGATGACAACGCCTCTAGCCACCGTGCTAAACCAACCCAGGACATCGTTAAGGCAATCGGCTGGGACCCCTTAGCACATGCGGCTTATTCACCAGACTTGGCTCCTTCCGATTACCTGCATCATTGCATCATTGATCATTGCATCATTGCATCATTGATCACGATTATTTGCATCATTGAGACACGCATTGGCTGACCAGAGCTTCACTTTTTACGAAAACGTCAAATCTTGGTTTGATGACTAGCTGGCCTCAAAGGATATTTTTTTTGTGGTATTCAAATATTGCCTGAAAGATGGGGAAAATGTGTAGCTAGCGATGGGTATTATTTCAAATAAAGAAATATTAACAGTTTTCGCAAATTTATTGTGTCTTCTTTTAAACAATAGTCTCATTTCATTTGCATTCAACTGGTATTTTTTAACGTTCAACTATGATATTATAAAACTTAAGTTTTTCAAGCCATTAGGTTGTCCAATAATAGAAAAATATTACTTCATTTCAGAAAAACTAGCTACACAAAAAAATTTTAAAAAAAATAAATAAAATGGAGAAATTTTAAGAATAGGAAGTTTTCAAATAAATAAATAAATAATCAACCAGCTATTCACAGAAAAGATCTCACGTAATTTAATAAAATATTGCAAAATATATTTATTAATTAAAAGAGAACAAATATTTTGTAACTATTATGCATAAAATTAGACACATTATCGATTATACGGATGTGCTTAAAAACTGATATTTTAAATGTTTCTAAAGTTTAAGAGGTGTCAGAATTGAATTTAATATATCTTTAACTAAAAAGTAAGAAATAAAATTTCCTATTTCAACTTTATTAGAGGAATTTCGAAACAAAAATACTTTACTGAGATAAGTTTATTCATTAATGCACACACAAAAAATTGAAATATTTAATAACAAAAATGAAGAGATTTTTTTATATGTTGTCTCGTTAAAACACAATGAAAACAAAGGAAAATGATTTTTCATCTTTCCCTTCAAGTACATTCAAAAAATTGAACAAAAACTAATCATTAAAAAATCAAGATAAAAATGTTATTTAATATATTATGGTACTGGAAGAAATGCAATTGACAGAGGAGGTTTTCCTTTTATTAATTTATCCTAAAAAATAATTAAATAAATTGCCTTGACCATATGTTAAAATAGGGAGCGAAAACAATATCAATCATATCCAAGAGCCGAAACATAAGTCAAAGTTAAATATATTGAAATATTTTACTTATACAAATCTGAATAAAATGTGAGCTATGCATATTTAATGTTATATAAATCTATGAATCTATATTTACCTAAATTGTAATTATATAACCAAATTACATCTGTTTATTCAGATAAAAAAATAATATTAAAGCATCAACCATACATACTTTAATTTTTTAATTTAGAGAATCTGATAATACGAAATCATCTAATATCGATTTTTGAAGTGCAAATCGATTACTATTTCTTAAATTGCATTTTACCATAATTAATTTGAACCTGCTACATTACTCGGTATAGTGTGTTTCAGTACGAATTGATGCTACTGTTCCGTTATTCCGGAAAAATCAGATATATCTACAATATTCAACAAAAAGAAAAATTTTACGAGTGCTTAGAAATACGAACAAAAATATCGGCGTATCAAGAAGGAAACCTCCGATTGCTTTGATATTTCGCGAGCAAAAATGTTCATACCAAATATGAAAATGATTAAAATTTGGTATCCAAAGAACCAATAGTGCGATTTCCTGCTCATTGGAACTGCGCATCCAGCACATGTATATAAGGAGCTGTGTTCGAACTGTTGTTAGAATTTTCTGTTCCACTGCGATTTAGATTTCACTATTCCACTCCCAGACTCTCCACCAGAAGTTATGGACTGGAGTGCCTATTCCTTTATAGCCAGACTCATTTGGTCGTCATTAGAGGCACACTTACAGTACGACATTCTGAGATTTGTTTTGCTACGATTGCTCTGGCCCAGCCTTTTCTTCAGCAAGACAATACCAGATCACATACGGCACATGTTGCTAGGATCCGCCGTACAGCTTTTCAAACACTTCTTTGGACATCCAGATCCCTAAATCTCTCTCCTATTGAGCATGTCTGGGATATGGTTGGAAGACGGCTGCATCCCTCAGGAAGTGTTGATGTGGCAGCTTGCATCTCGGCTAGAGGTGGGTTAACATCTTATTGACCTCGTTACTTTGTAACTATGTAACTCTGAAATAAATCGTTCATTTATCTTGAGCTTTTAATCATTTACTCTTATGTACATGATCTTCTTATCTACCAATTTTTGTATCCATAGCAATTCCATTTTGATGCGACGACTGTTTTTCTAATGAGAGATAAGCAAACAAATGTCACAAAGACGAATAAAAAAAATATTGATATCAAAAGCAGACACAAAAAGTAGAAGAAAAACCGAGGTCCTTTCCCCAGAAGCCCTCTTGCACAACAATATTTAGCAGTATAGTGCGTGGAGTGAACTACAGCGATGGAGATGGTCACGATTTATGGTTTCCTTAGCACCACATAGTCGGCAATCAGGACGGTCAGACCGTAGGCGATGTGAGTGGCAGTCGTGACAACTATGAGGAGACGAAAGAGGGCCACAGCGTGTCTGGAATTGCCTCTATATCTGCCTCACTCCAATCCTTTCTCGTGGTCAAGAAGAGGCACAGAGTCGCTTTACTCATAAGCTCTTGCTTTTAAGTGATCCTCAGCCCAATTGTGTTACATGTAATGAATCGTACATCTTCAGCATATTTTAATTGACTGCCCTAATTTTATTCACTATCGTATTGCGTGTTTTCATTCCACCTCTTTAACGTTTACAAGATCTTACTGGAGAAACTACTCACCGTAATCTCTTCGCTTTTTTACGTTCTACTAAATTCCTACATTGTATTTAGTCATTTTACTTTTATTATTATTTATTTTATAAGCTCTTACATCAATTCTTCTTGAATCTTATATCACATGCTTGACGCAATTTGTCCTAAGCTAAACCTTGTGCCATTTCACACAATCAATCAATTCATCAAAGATATCAGCTATAGAAGCTCCATGGATAATCATGGTTATTACACTTACAAGATACAAATGAGAATAATATTTAAAAATGCAATAAACATTACTCTTAGCAAGGTAACTCCAATAATGGTAACATTTTTGTCACAAAAAAGTTTTTTTGATTCCTCTTTAAATATAAATACTAAATAATGAGAAAGGGAAAAATATGTTTCGCAAAATGACACACATTAAATCAATTGGAATGGATTGAAATATGCAAATAATTTTGAATGAAATACTGACAATTGTATTTTTAAAAAGAGAAAAATAATATTTGAAACAGCCAAAATTTTATAAATTCTACTTATGATCACAATACTTAAAAAATACTATCTCAAAAGACAAAATTTCAATAAAAGTAATGAAAAATAGTTTCTAATATATGTTTTTATAGAATTACTTTATTTTAAAAAGTAATTTCAATGCGAAATACATTAATATATGTAATATTAATATATTTCTTTACAAATATTTGTCAACAAATTAATATAATTGAATATGCAAGAAATTCATTTCAAATATCATTTAAAATCTACTTTTTTATATAAAGTATATCAGTCAGATGACATTTTAATAAATAGATTCTATTTTTACTATCCCATTCTAAAGAAAAGAAAATATAATTTGCGATTTTTTATAGAAATCTTATTTTTAGATAATTTTTTCCTTCATTATGATCTGAATATTGAGAAATATGCTCTCACAATCAAAAGGGTTAAATGAAATATATGTGAAGTAATCTTATCTTAAGGAATTTATATTTCCTAAAATATCGTCTGACAGAAATATATAAATATGGAAAAAAATTGATATCCAGCATCATTTGAAACTTATTTATTCCGAAGTTATATACTTAGGTAATGTTCTTCTGGCTTTTGATCACGCTTAAGAACAACTTTGATCCGATAACTTGAACTTTGATCTCATATACAGAGAAAAAAAGTTAAATAGAGATAATGAAATACAATTAATTCATTTTTCAGGGAAATATATATCTTAAAATATCGTCTTATTGAAAACTAAAAACCACAAAAATATTGATTGTAATTATCCTTTGTTCACGTAGAAGTTCCTTATTTAAGTAATTTTTGTTACACTTTAGAAGTTTATTTATAATATAAAAATATTTTTCTTATAACTTATCAAATATCTTAGTATTCATTTTAAATATTTTCAACTGCGAAATTCTTCTTACGGAAAATGACTTCAAAAACTACTGATTAATAGATTATTCTTTAATTTCTCACCAAATATATAATTGTTTTACAAAAAGTAAAGAATTTCATACATAAATATGGTAAAACTCAAAAAAATCTCAAAACCTAAACTTCTTTAAATCTTAAAATGTAAAAATAATCTTCACAAAAGATATATACTCAAATCTTTTTCAAACAATTGGCTCAGCTGTGGGAACTGAAAAACATCCAACGAGTCTATGAAGACAACTGTAAGAAATAAAAGGGCTACTGGATTTAAAAGTCATCTTCATATGTTGAATATTCTTATTCAATACTTAAATTAAGTAAGCACGGAAATATATATATATATATATATATATATATATAGATAGATAGATATATATATAGATATATATAGATAGATAGATAGATATATAGATATATAGATATATAGATAGATATATAGATAGATATATAGATATATAGATATATAGATAGATATATAGATAGATATATAGATATATAGATAGATAGATAGATAGATAGATAGATAGATAGATAGATAGATAGATAGATAGATAGATAGATAGATAGATAGATAGATAGATAGATAGATAGATAGATAGATAGATAGATAGATAGATAGATAGATAGATAGATAGATAGATAGATAGATAGATAGATACTTTATGCAATGTGAAATGTGGTACGGAGAAGCTGAATTACTTAATTTCTTGTCTAAAATGTATTGATTTTCAGAAGCATGCAGATTTTTATAAACAGACACAGATTTATCGAGATATCATCAGAAAGATTTATCTTTTTTAACCACCAAATATTTCTAGAATGATATAAATTTCAAAAAATAATTATAAATGAGAATACGTTTTTATAAATGTCTTAAACTTTTGTTGAAAATTCTTCGAAGTTGACTAATAGTTAATGCTGAACTTATTCGTAGTTGAAATAATAGTTAATTCTGACCTAACAATGGCTTATTCTCTAGCTAACTCTAGCTTATTTTTAATTATTATCTTTGATAAAATACTGTCTGAATTTTGAAATTCTTCAAAGCAACAAGTTGTATAAAAGGAAGTACGATAATGGAGAAACTTTTCACTTTTTGGCATTTAAAAGTAATTTAACATTACAAGTTTGTTCTTTATTTTCCATTACAAGGCTTCTTTTAAAGTATCCACCCACGTTCGAGCAAGCTTTTTCATAAAAATTTCTTTTAGCCTCCTTATATCTTGTTTTTTAGATAAATTATGATGTAAAAAAATTATCTAAAATTTTAATTACATACTTAGTGAAGTTGATTATTTTTTGACAAATTTTAGTGAAATTCTAACACAATGTCTAACATTCTTCAGAAAATTGTAATGCGTCAATCTAATTTGAGCATAAAGTTTATGTGGGAATGTTCTTTGAAATGAATCAAAATCTAAGGAAAATACTGAGCAATGAATAAAATATGTTTAAAAATATACAGCAATATGGATATTTTACGAAATTTTGTTGAACATTCCCTTTATGAATAGCACTAAATGAAAATGTTCCTCATTTATATTCAAAATTTGGATTCATTTCATTGATGATGGCACTTAAAACATGTGGGCCAAATTTCATACAAATATCTTCATTATTACTCGAGATGCAGACGCGATCGAGATTCATTATCTCGTGAAAAACATTATTATGAGAAAATCGCCTCTATATGGAAAGTCTAGTTTGTAATAGTGACGATATTGCCCCTTTTTTTCGAATGTATAAGCCAAATGATAGATTCATAATTATAAATTAGCAGAGAAAAACATATTAATTAAAATATCTTAAAAAAAGTAAAGTACGACATTTCTTTACAACTTCCGAATAGAAAGTGCTGCTTCCTGTTTTGTTTTTCAGAATACGATGCATATTAAAATTCCTGTAACTTAATTTCTATTTGACAAACAGTAAAAAGAACTGTATTCGAAAGTGAAAAGTTCTGAGTGCAAGATTCACAAATAAAGAAACAAATTACATATGTTGTCGAAAATAAACTTTTCATTGTAGACAGCTGCGTTAGAAGCACTCACAGAACAATTTTTCTTTCTTGTTTTTCTCAAACTTATATTCTACGAAATCTGTGAAATGCTTAAAATGTGTGCTGTGTAACCTTTAAATGTTACCTGTGTGTATCCTTAAAATTAAAAATGAAATTATATAGTAAGTATTATTGTCGGGGAATGGACATTAAAAAATACCTGATATTAAATACAAACTCAATTCTCTAATATATACTAAAAATATTTTTATAAATAATTTCATGACTATATATCTGAAATATAATTATTAATAGAGAAATTTCTTTATATTCTATCTTGTAAAATGATTAAATTTCAGTAAACATTATTATATTTAAGTTCACATTCAATACTACAGAGTATCTATAAAACGTCCGACCTATTTTGATGTATAATTCATAAAATAATTAAAATCGAATTCAATCAATTAAAACTTGCGATTTAATGTAACGAAATATTTTATGGGGCTTGTCTGTGAATTGTCACATGCATACCTTTTATCATGCAACGCATGTCTAGTCGTTAGTTAAGCAAGGTGAGGAAACACCTGTTGGCCTTTACCAAATAGTCTTACCACTCTGAACTTTATGTACAACCATTTCCTCAAAGAAATGAGGTTACAAGTCCTTAAAAAAAACATCCACATTGTATCACGTGAACTGGGGGGAAGGGCATTGAAAACTCTTCGAGCGTCTTTCTTTAAAGTGGCACTTAAAGAACTGTGGACAAAATCAGTGAAGAAAGTACACCATCTTGCTGCAAAAATAAACAATTGGTTAAAAGTTTTCTTAATAGGTAAAACACAAAAATATACCTAGATTTCGTACATTATCAAAAACGAAAGGGAGAAATCTTTGTGGCATCAGTAACGTGTATAGAAGTTAAGAAAAAGATTTTTAAATCAAAAAAGGAAATTGTCTACCATGACAAACAAGCTCAAAAAAGAAACGATAATCAAACTGACAAAGGAAATTGTTTGAGGAAATATTTCCACCAGGAAAACAGTATGAGTTATTCTTTCTCCTTATATTATTTTATGATTTAATAAACATTAAAATTTTTCAGACATTTTAAAAATACCCTGCATTTTAAGAAGATGACTTAACAACATATTAAGGCAAGAAAATTTCTTTGAAAATGAGAACCTTCTTCAATAAATGTCGTTCATACATAATCCTTGCTGCTTAAAAGCTCTTTTTTAAGTATATACACAGATAATTGACATTCTTCATAAGCATGTAAAATTAGAACTAAAAATTCATGACAATTCATAAATTTATGGATTATTTTTCAAATTTTAATGATTAAATTACTTTTTTATTTATCATACAAAATGTGGTACGTAAAACTAGACCGTAATGTCAACGCATAAAATAAAATGTAATGAATTTAAACAGGATTAATTTCCTTCCCCGTAGGTGCTGAAAATGCACTCCATCCAATTCATCACACGTGGGAACATGCTGGAGGAGATTTATATACATTCCCTTGTCAGTTCTTGAGTTGCGATGACATCCTGGATCCTTTATCTTGGGTTCTTCACTTGCGTGTGGCTCCCTTTCACAGTCCACACAAGTCGACGTCACAAGCGACAGAAGGGACCGCAAGCGTGTGCTGATCGTCTTCTCAGGTCTAAACAAGGGACAATCATGATCTTATCTGTGCCATGTTGCATCAAATGGTTGAAAGAAACATAATTAAAGCTTCTCTTCTGCAATGTTTGAATAAAACTCTTCTACAATTTCCAAATCGAACTCACTGTTTACTGCAGTTTCAGAGAACATGGGTCTCCCACACAGGGAAACTGTTGCCAAAATAGGAAGGTACGAAACAAAAAAACTAATTGTAAAAAATACAATCTTTTATAATATAACTACTGGCTGGTTTTTGGTGAATCACTCTGTGTATTGCATTTTGCAATGAAATGTTGTTATTTCATAATTATTCATAATTACATTAAACAGTTCAAACCTTTTTCACAATATTTTCGAATGTAAACATTACTATTTGCTTAACTCTTAAATGATTATAACTTTTGTTTGGAAAATGTACTGGAATGACTTTAAAATATATCTCTTTCACGAGAGAGAATTTTTAACAAACTCTGAAAAGGAATTAATTTTCCTTAAGTTTTTCTTTTTTTTTCTTGTACATTATTTACAATAATAAAAGTAAAACATTTTGTCATTTCTTCATAAAAGTAAGCTTTGCTTTTAATCAACCTAAATACCACTGATGTATTCCTTCAAATCAGAAAAGCATTCCCTTCAAAAAAATTCTTTTCATCTTTTAAGAAGTATTTTCCATCTGAATATTTTTCAAATTCTGAATATTTTTTCTCGGATCGATTCTAGATCACTTCCATTGAAAATATTTTTTTTTAAAATGATTCTTTACTACGTAATATTAGAATACTATTATTTATATATATATATATATATATATATATATATATATATATATATATATATATATATATATATATATATATATATATATATATATATATATATATATATATATATATATATATATATATATATATATATATATATAACATCAGTAAGGTGTTACTTATTTTTTATCTTTGAAATATTATATCTGGTTTATAAGTTGAGTTAATGAGCTTCCAAAGTTAAGCCAATTAAACATAAAATAAAAAATTCTTTAAATTATATCAGTAGTAATATATAACTATGTTTATTTTTTCTTGGTGATAAAGTGAAACAACTGTTTGTAAAATGGACCACATGCAATGGGACTTCTAATAGATGGCGCCACTTATTTTTATTTTTACCATTATTTTCCTTTATTTTGGCACAAAATAGCAATCAATAAAATGATTAAGAATGAAATTGACAAAAAACATATATTTATGAAACAATTCATATATATATTTTTACAGTGTGAAAGTTTTCACTGAAGATCATGTTTTTCGTTTCAATTGCTATTTTATAAATATTGTCTTTACATGTTTTTAATAGTCAGCAATTTCTCTTTCCATTAAGGATATTTCCTTTCCTTCACCTCCTGCCTTGACAGTGCTACAGAAAGATTGACAAGACAAACATTTTCAGGGGAACTCAGATGTCTCGATATAATTCCGAATGACTTTGACCTTCCTTTGACAATTTGGAAAGGTGATGCATCAACCAAGATGACCACCAGGATACGAGGCTTGTTTGACTCTGAAATCGACTGTCATCTTATTATTCATGCAAAGAAGAGGTCCGTTCTCGAGAGAGAGCCAGACAACATTTTGAATCTATTTAATCACTAATATTATTTATCTTCATAAGTAAAATTTTTTAACGTCAATTACTAGGTGAATAATCCTTCATAACAACAATGTCGGAAACTGCTACTCATTTATCGTTATCCAGTGGACACCTGTAAACCAAGTCGCGGAGGCCAGTAGCATTACCGACGTCAGTCCACCACAAACCACAAACTCAGTCCACCACAAACCTGTTTGTAAAGTGGACCACATTCATTCATCATCACAGCAGAAAGGATAACGAAACACAGATAAATGAAGGATCATCCAAGCCCGAACTGGGATTCAAACACGGGACCAATAAATTAGGAGTTAAAAACGTTAACCACTATCGCGTGCATCGGGCAGCTTTATAACAAGTTAATAAACATCAGAATGCATCGACTTTAAGATTGAAAGTTTTTATAGTTGTTAGTTTAGGAGGTGAACGATCGAAATATTCATCAAGACACGTTTCTTGATATTGAGATCTAATAGTAACACGAATATTTTTAAATATATACTAAATGTCAATGAATAATATTTATTCATTGAATTTTCAAGTAAATATGTAGTTTCAAATATTTATTCACCAAGTTACCTGCTCACGTGTGTAAGTAGGCTTCTAATTGTTTAAAGAAATACGATATTGTGATGCTAATTGTTGGTGGTGATTAGAATGAAAATTGATTTGTAATTTTTTATTTTATTTTTAATTTCCAGGGATCCTTAATGATGAAAATCATAGGCAACTGCTTTGTCGTTCTGTCATTTATTGAGTTATAAATCCATGCTTTCTTTTCTCATTCTCACCGAACTGACTGACTTTTTTAATTAATTTAATTAAACTATGTAAATAAGTAATTATGCATTATTAATTTCATTTTTCATGTTTAAAATAATAAGCTTTTTACTTAAGAAAACTAGAATCATATTAATATTTCCTTTTAATGTGTGCAATCAATACTTCGTTTTTTAATACAAGCAGTTATAGTTCATCTACAAAATAAATTTACATATTTCTAAGTGTCTTCTATTAGAAGTAAATATCTACTTTTTTCTTGAATTATAATGATATCACGTTTAGTAATTTAATTCTATATTTTCAAACGATTAAAATTGAAAAATTAAACCTATACCTATTTCTCTTTCTATTCCATTACATCAAATGAAAAGTTCACCTTTTTCTGAGGACTATAAAATAAACTTTTCTAATTATGATTTAATTTAACATTAATTTTTTAATTGAATATATTATGATAAATTAACCCATTTGTTGCAAAAGAATATAAAAACTATTTGAAGAAACTAGTTATGTATTATTGAAAAGAAAATATATATCTTTTATAATTCTTTTCACATTTTGCGAATTAAATTATTTAATGTCTATCATAAATAAAAAAATAAAAAGAACTATAATATATTTTGCTTTCATTGCATTAAACTTTCTCTATTATTTTTACTTTATTATTTTTAAGAACCACCATAATCTTTTCAGATTTTATTTAATTCAGAAGTGTGTTTATACACGCTTAATTCTATGTGAGCGTCTTCATAAACTTAAATTCATTGAATAGATTTAAGTCATACAATTTTCATCAAATCTATTGCGCAAATAAAGTTATTTTAATAATTCAAATAAATATTTTTCTCATTAGAACGCACATCAAAACATGCCTAAACTAAAATAATTTATTTTTCTTTTATGTTAAGTTATTTTTAATGCGATAAAGTAATAAAAACTAGTATAAATGGGTTTAAAGAATGTAATGATTGAAGAAAAGCTCTCAAATGAGTGAAAAATACATTTTGCAATATATTATAGACTCAAATATAAGTCTGTAAAATTGACAAGTTTAGCAATATATGGTGCAAGTTGATGCTATAAAAATTTCATCTTGGTGATGGATGAAAAGCGTCTTATTAAAATGATTGTTTCTTTCGTTCCAGTTGAGATTATGACTTCGCCACTTTATTACAATTCTCATTGGTTTAAAATATCCCTGACGTCAGATAACATTTATCTACGTCACATTGTATTGAGATGGCTTCGTCAATCTGACTTGCTGTTTCCCTTCCAATCACATTCTTCGAGCGGCAGCAAACAAGGCGAAGTTCGCCATCGAATGCCTGAGAATAGTGTCCAAGTTGATTTTGTTAATAAAATAATTTCTTATACAAGGATTAAAGCATCGGTTTGAAAAGCCGTTTTTCATGGATTCAAGTCATTAACACTTTGACAATAGTACAGAAGAAAAAGCAAAATGAAAAAGACAAGGCAAAACATACACTTTAATTAGTTTAAATGAGCAAAAACGATTTAATTTTCTAAAAAATTTATTAATTAATAGAATTCTAAATTAATAAGTGCAATACTTATTCTGATTGCACGAAAATATATTGTATGTATTGTTATTTCATTAAATATTGCTCAATTCATGTATTAATCCCATTTTCCTTTACTTATATGATTAAAATATCGCACACGCATATTAAGCGGTTTCAATTTATTTATTTTATTAAAAACAAAAAAATTTTAAATACAAATTGCAACATATGTCTGAAATTGAAACATATGAAGCCTTTCCTTTATCGCCAATATAATGAAAGAGAACTTCTATTCAAACTTTTTATTTCAGATAATTTAAAAAACAGTTATATCCATTTTTTCTCTTGGGTTTTTTTTTTTTTTTTTTTTTTTTTTTTTTTTTTTTTTTATTCACTTTAACTGTTTAATCATAAAATGTCTCGAAAATACCAGATTTGGATTTCAGAAGAATGACCACCCTATGAGCATTGTTCTAGATGTAGAAACAAAATTCAAGTTTTGTTAAGAGCAGGGACGCACAACCTATGGCCCGCTGGTGAAAATTGGTCCGCGTCGCCTTTAAAGTTGGCCCCCCGAATGTTGATAAAATAAGACTAATTTAAAAAGAAATGAGACTCTTTCTAATAAACAAAAGAAAAAATCTGATAGGAAAACGATTTTACATCAGAATAAATATTTTACATCTGTTCATTAAGTTCATTTTTTTATAACGCGGATTTTCAGTTTGTTCCCTTCATGGCTACCCGAGAGTATGAATGTTCTTATAGGAGTTCAAAATGCAGCTGCATGTGCAACTTTCTTTGGCAGCACTTACATTTGTGAGCAAACTTTTTCTTTAATGAATTTAAACAAATCAAAAATAAGGAATAGAATAGCAGATGAGAACCTTTCTTCTGTTACATATTGCCACAACGAATCTTAAGCCCAACATAATATCAATAATTTCAAATATTCAGTCACGGCTATCACATTAAATTTTACTAATTTTTTTCAAAATTTAAATTGTGTTTTTTGTATAATTACCAAAAAGTTTTCTCCTGTTATTCAATTTCAAGTTTTTTTCTAGAAATAAAGTATTTTAAGCATATCTATAATGTTTGTGTTTTATTCCTTCCTTGTATAATGTTTGGATGAGTAAAATAAGTAAATTAATAATTGTAATTCACATGCGTATTGCCACAAAAAAGTGTTTTTACGTTTATAACATGTTTTAACATTTACGTGCTGCTTTGGCCCTCGACTTGATCTTTTTTCATATTTTGGCCCCTCATTCTGAAAAGGTTGTGCACCCCTGGTTAAGAGAATAGCAAAATGTTATGAAAATTAATTAAAATTCCAGTAACAAATGAAGAACCCACATGCAATTACAATCAACCAATGCAATTACAATGACGCAGCCTTGTCAACAATTGTCCATCTCTTCAGAACTAAACTTATGTTCAACAATAATAAACTACTGACAAATATTAGTAGAAAGTAGAACATCAATGATCTGAAGCATCAATTGGCAACATATATTTTAATGTATTTAAAAATTTGAGAACTTGAGTTACATTTGAACAGGAAACAAGAAATCAATATTCATTAAGCAATAAGAGTAATAAAAAGTAGCAATATTACATCAAAGAAACTGAATATTAATAAGAAAGCACATAGCTATTTTCTTATGACATTCTTAAGGAACATGTTCATATAGTCCACAATTGAAGTTACATTTCATAGTATATGGAAATAAATAAACATTATTTTATAGAGAGATTGCAAACAAGCGATAGCACCTCTTTATGCGAAATAAACCAAAATGGATTATTATGTTACGTGGGGAACTTAAGAATTCTACTTATTCGACATTTAAAAAAGTTTATTATACAGATAAATAATTAAAAAAGAGCGGTGCAAGGCCTAAAATGTTGAAGTATAAGATTTTAATGAATACAATTATAAACAGAACGAAATGTAGAACAAAATCTCTGAGCATTTAACCCAAAAGTATTCTAATAATTTACAAGTTACATAATTAATCTGTAAGAAAAATGTTTTCTAGAACAAAAGTGAAGTCGTGACTTGTCGTGAAAGGGTAACAGTGAATCGCTTCGGCTTCAAAAAATCCTGTGAAGAGAAAAATTAGCCTACATTCAAATGAAGTTGATCAATTCAAATGGATGGAATCTACACTCAAATGAAGGCACAATGAAGGAAACTTCCTTTTTTTTTTAATTTTTTACCTTAAAATTTTATAGCATACACAATTTTGAAGTTTTATAGTGAAAATACATTTACGTCGCCATTCAATTTTAAGTTTACAAACATGATACAGGAGCAAACGGTACAGAAATCGCTGTAAAAGAAAAAAGGATTAAAAACAAAAAAATAAAAATGTAAATACCAAAGTGAAGACGTCACCCAAGTTGGTTTTTAAGGAAAAAGCTTGGATGAGCGAAATTCTGACATCTCAATGTTGAATCCAGCGCCACACACTAGAAGTTGATTACAACAAAAACTGTTTTGGAGTTTTATACTCGTAGGCGTATAGCTCGCATTGAATAAGATTAAGGTTCTTCAGAAAGCGCTTAGAAGACAAAGAAAGATTCTTTCTTTCACACACACTAAAAAATTCGAACAAAACCGCTCGGAAATAAGCTTTGGTTGCCATTAAAAAAACTTTAAAAAGTAAAACTTTAGAATAAAATGTTACACCAGCAGACGATGTATAGAAAGTAGACGATATCATAAACAGAAAGTATCTTACGATAAATTTAAATGATTAATTAAAATTCGGATGGAAAAATACTTATTCAAAAATTCTCACACATGCAAGTAATTAAATAATCACCAATTTCTGACAATATGCATATTTTCTTACAGAAAATATGCGTTTTCTGTATGAACTTTGGATAGCTCTAAATGGAATACACTTCTATTCTAAAATTAATAGATTTTTAATAACACACTTCTCGTAAATAATAAATAAAAAATCATAAACTATAAAATGATATTTTACTTCTGGCACTATTTAATTTTTCTAACAAATATCAAAATTTTCCTAAAAACTTCAAAATAGTCTTTTGAAGAAACAAATCTTGAAAATGAATAATTTTATCAACCTTTTATTATGGATTCTCATTTTTCAGGCGCTCTAAAAATTTTATGCATTTTTTACTATATATATATATATATATATATATATATATATATATATATATATATATATATATATATATATATATATATATATATATATATATATATATAATCAATTCCTAGAAAATTGCCATTCATGGTAAGATTTGGTTGACAATCACTAAGTTTTTGATGGAAGGATTTAAGTATTGTTTTAAGAAAAATTTAATTAAAGTCAGAGGAATTCACGAATTCATGTAAAGAACTAATATAAACAATGGAGAAAACTAAAAGAGCTCCCAAAAGAGCGGAATTAGTTTTCTGAATAATGCCGTTTGCATTTCCATCTGTAAATCAAATTATCTTCATAAAATAACACGAATCTAAAGCAAAAATATAATTCCATTGATTAATGATTAGAAACATTTATTGAGTTCATCTCTCTCTCAATGCGGCTCAGCTGTTCGTAATGCTGCCCTATGAAAGCTCCATGAATAGAAGCATTCTTCCTCAATGAAATGTTCGATAACAAAATTAATTATTAAATTTTGATTGAAACACAATAGGTATTGTTAAATCACTTTCATTAAGTTAAAACGTTTGTTTCTTTAGTTTAAGTACAGAATTGTTTTGATTGATAAATATCGCTTATGAGAATGCTCGTAAATTATGGTTAAAACTGATTTATTTTTGTGTATTGGAATGGAAAAGGGATGGTTTATGATTTTATATTCTTTTATGATGTATTTGAACTATACGGGCTATAATTCTTCAGAATGTGGGATTGTTTTATCTTCCTGCTTTCGTGAAGGGGAAAAATACCAATCGACTAATCTTAACAGCTGACGAAGGAAAATATTGCTGACTTTTGACGAATGCGTCATCCTCCTATTTCATTGGACGGCAGATTAAGAGGCCGTGTCACAAGAGAAGGGGCAATATACTTGCTACATAAACTGATATCGCTTCGTTCGGTTATCCTGCTATTAGTAACTGCAGTACTACAGAGTCGTTAACTGTCTCTTTAACGGTCGTAATTTTGGAAGAATTATGTAATACCTTTTATGTGTTAACTGCAGTAGTAATTATTGCCCTTTTTAGGTAGATTTTAATCATTAATATTGAACTTTATCTGATTTACATTTTTTAATATTTGACATCATAATCGTAATTTGAATTTTCCTTTTATGATTTATGTAGATTTTATATCAAAATAAAATTATTTGCGATTATTGTTTCTAGTACACGCATATATATATATATATATATATATATATATATATATATATATATATATATATATATATATATATATATATATATATATATATATATATATATATGTATATATATATATATATATATACGTGTATATATATATATTATATATATATATATATATATATATATATATATATATATATATGTATATATATATATATATATATATATATATATATATATATATATATATATATATATATATATATATATATATATATATATATATATATATATATATATATATATATATATATATATATATATATATATATATATATATATATATAAAAGCCTGTTATTTCCATTCAACATGCATGCATATTGGTGGCGGTGAGCCCCGGACTGTACCTTTACGTCAACGGGTTGGTCACCCATCATCAAGAAACCTCGTCATTTTGAAATACGGTCAGGTGACGACGTCACACCTGAGCCGGCACCTTCATCTCCACATCCGCGCCTCCCCAGAAGAAGTACTTTTGGACGTCACAGATGAACGTTTGTTTTGTTTCCTGTGTGTGTGTGTGTGTGTGTGTGTGTGTGTGTGTGTGTGTGTGTGTGTGTGTGTGTGTGTGTGTGTGTGTGTGTGTGTGTGTGTGTGTGTGTGTGTGTGTGTGTGTGTGTGTGTGTGTGTGTGTGTGTGTGTGTGTCAGTAATTTCTGCTCATCCTTACTTTGCTGCTGCCATTCAGAAATTCCTGAATCGACTCGGAGGGGAAGTTTTCGAATCAGTTTTCAGATCTTTTTCCTATTAATTTACTCAAGCTGACAAGAATTCTTTGGTGACAAAATATTAAATAAGTGACGAAGAGTTGGAAAATTCTATGAGAGTAATCGGCTCTTTTTGTTTCCCTCATATCTGTCATCTTTTGCAGCCTAGAGCCTGCAGTTTAAGTGGATTCAAACCCAATACAAATGACCAGATCTTTATTTAAAGTAGTTCAAATTTTTTAAATTTTGATTTAAACAAGGAAACTTGATCAAGGACTCACCGTAATCTAGCAGTATTTCATAGTTTTTCGTATCATAAGATCCAAAGTTCAATTCCAGCTTCAATGGGAGGTAGCTGTTACACTTCTGATTTCAGATGCACATCTATCGGGGTGGGTACTAGGGGATTTTCCAGGTTTTATACACGTAACACCCACTATAAATAAGAAATTCTACTGGAAAATAACTAGACCGCAGTGGCGTGGTTGTTGAGGGTGTCATTGTCATTATCAGAAGATAGTGAGTTCGAATCCAGGCTTATCCGAAGATCCTTCGTGCTCACTAAAGACGGCGGAAGCACATTAAACATATCGTGGTCGCAATGTCCTCCAGGTAAAATGATACCTCTGGAGGGCAGATCAAGTATTTGAATGTTTTCTGCCTGGTTATTGCTTCTAAATGACGAAGGCTTCCATTCTGCTGTTTCCATCTAACTGGTGGAGCCCAATTCAGAGCTAGGTACTGGTTAGCATGCTGGTGCGACAACAATAACTCTAAATGCCCAAGTCTGAGAGGCCGTTTGAAACCAGAAACTGTTGAACCAAATACCACTCGGCTTCAATGGTCAAGTATTCATGAAAAGGAGCTGAATCTCGTCAAGAGATGCGACGAATACTTCATTGTAAAAAGGGATTACATAAAGAAATGAACAAAGCTTCATGATTGCAACAGAATTATTCCTCATAAGCATTGCAGTATAATTTTATAATTAATTGGTTTTAACTCTTTTTGGACACTCCTCGTAATATCCTCTTTTTTAATTTTATATTTATTTATTTACTCGTTGTGTACTGCGATTACAGAAGCCATATTTGTTTTACAAATTACAGAAAATGAAAGAAGCTCTCAGTTGACTTTTAGACTCAGTTCATCGTGAAAACATGTTTCTTTTGCATTTATCAATAAAAGTGAGCTTAAAATCGCATCAGAAATCACTCATTTGCTTCAATTGAGTGATGCCCATCTATAATCGTTATGCCGGTTACTGCTAGTGCAGCTGTAATCATCCATTCAAGGAATATTTCTTATTATTTTTGCTTTCCCTTCATGTGAAATGTGAATATTATTTCAAATATTAGCGCTATGGGCTGCCAATAGGCAAGACATCCTTTTCCTTAAAATGCTCTTAATAATATAAAACAATATAAAACATTCTTATTAACTCTGAATAAATTTCTAATATAAAGAATGTATAATTGCGTTATATTATGTACAATGCTTCTAAAAGGAGAGAATCTAAAAGAAACACAAAATGCACAGATTATGTTAAATGTAATGTAAAATGCCACACAGCAATTAAAGTTATTGTAAAAATGTAAAAATTGGCATATATCATGCTTTAAATGATTCAACTAAAGTTTACCATTCGCTTTCCGTGGAACAACTTGTGTGAACATTTTCATTCCAGGCGATACCGTCAGCGCTGATTAGCTGCGTAAATCAAGTTTATTTCGTTTCGGGAGCAGCGGTCCGTCCCCGGTAAGTGATGCGTTCCTGAAAAAGACGCCATAAAGTTTTCAGGAAAGCACATTTCCCGTCCCCTGGGCGAAATATTGGCGAGGATCTTGAATCCAGAAATTTTTATTTATGAACGCATTTTGTTTCTCAAACACTCTAAGGAAAATAAAACACGTCCACCATGCATGAAAGCAGTGAGAACATAGCTTATGAAGTAATAAATTATTAAGTGGAACATCACTTAAAGTAAACAAAGAGAAAGTGTTATAAAGGACAAATAAATACAATTAAAGGATAAAAAAAAGTACGCAGATCTCAAAACAGAAGGTAAGAGTTTACAGTAATACAGAAATAAGTGCAGGTTATTGTATGAAAACTTGATGAGCTGTAGAAATACAACTGGTTAAAATAAGTTCTAGATGTACTAGTCTAAATCCTTAGCTTAGAAATCTTTTTTTTCTCCTATATTTAGTATTCACCCAAAAAACATTTCAAAAAAGTAATCATTTTAATAGGTTGTTCAGAAACAGTATCATACAATTTCTTCACGCAAGTTCCTTCAGTAATGGGTTCGATTCTTATATTGATCAGATTGTATTTTCCAATAGGGTGATATACATACAAACATAGGGATGTAGGCGAACCCCGAACTGCACCTTATGGTTAACGGGTTTATAATTCCCATCCATCAACAAGGGCCTCGTCATTTTGAACCCCAGTCAGGTGACTAGCTGAGTTGGCACCTTTCTCTCGACTTTAACGCCACACCAACGGAAGGACATCGCAGATGAACGCAGAAAACCCCCAACTCATGGAGCTCCAGTAACCCAGTGAGGGAGAATGTGGTCATTCTGCCAGTCACTGCCCGAGGCAAATGAGACTTCAGTTTGCTGATCTGAAGGGGGAGCGGCGTGAAGCCACTGAGCCACGGGAGCCTGACGTACATTGACATAGACATAGACATACGCAATGGAACACCTGGTCTGTACCTTAGGTTATCAGGTATAGCTCCATCACGTAATACATCTGGTGTGACAGAATTGTCACGAAATTTGATAACAAAATTGAATTTCAATAGGTCTCTAATATTTGAAATTAATAATTTGACAGAAAAATAACATCAACAACAAAACATTTACAAAATTTTCACTATGGGCGATGACATGAGTTAAATATTGCTATAAAATTGTGAAGATAGATTATCCTAACACTCCAAGTAACTCTGGTAAAGATACAAATTAATTATCTTTATGATGGTCATAGCAGACGATATAAGTAGTTTATAACACAAATATGCAAGCAATATAATTAAGTTTAAGTAGAAGAGTATAAAAAGAGCAAATAATTGGGACAGAGAGAGATTTTCAACGACGTACATTGACAGTGAAACAAAGCATTTGGTGTTTCCTACAACAGAAAGAAAAACTTAGTTGTTTTTTTATTTTGTTTTTGTTTCTCACTCAGTGGTCCCTTTTTTAGACGAGCAAGGGCCTACAGCAAAGTGAATCCTGAACCAGTACACACATATACTCTTTAGACAGGATTCGAACCCATGTAATTTTATATGAAGTCTAAAGTACCCAGCTATTAATTTGGTTGATTAGTTTTTCCAATATTTTCTATTTTTAAAAATGTTTACAAGTATTCATTGAAGACAAATATTAATATACTCATAGAAAATAGGAAATCGGAAATTAAATGAAAAAATTAATGAATTTTATTCTGTCTTTTTTCTTTCTTACTTCCTTATTTATTTTTAATTTGTTTTACGAAAATGATTTTTTACACCACCTCATAATAACCACAAATTATGAGAGAGTGATTCGTTCACGGAAGATATTCTTCATTAAACATTATGACAGCAGTTCCATCTACCGATAAGAATGTTATCTATATTGGAGTTTTGTAGAAAAGAGAACGATTCCTTATAAATAGGTTTTAAGCAGTGATTTGCATTAAAATATAAACAGCTTCCTTCCTTCAACAGTTCATGGATTCGAATTCCAACTTGGCCGTAGATATTTGTAGTGGTTCAGAATCTACTCTAAACTGTGCAAATCCCGGTTTCATGAACTCTCTTGAGCAAAAAATTATTCTAGAGCTATAAACACAGCAAACCAAACCATCAGATATGGAATAAAACTTCTTGGCCAAATTTCCAATATTCTGCAGTCTGGCATAAAAAGAAATAGTGAGAAAAAATGAATTTAAAAAAGGAAAAAAAAAACAGAAAAACCTGAAATTGAAATGAAAATTTTCACATTATCCAAAGCTACATCTCGAAAATTCTATCGAATGAAAATTAAAAAAGTAGACAAAGAGAATGTAAAATATCAAACAACTAATTTCACTCTTTTAATTTAACTCTTATTTCGACGAAGGTAGATAAATTATTTTCTGATGTTCTTAAAGCAGATCTTGAAAACTCTGTTAACTTTTATCAAAGAACACTGCAATTCACATTTACTTTTAGTGCTTGAGTATTAAGTCAACGTGTGCATTCCTTTTGGTAATGAAATAAATCTTGTCGAGTTATTTGATTCGTTCTTCTTTACGAAAATAAATAATTTTGTTACTCAAATTACTTTGGAAGACATTCGCTCGAACGAGTAGAATATTTCGTTTGTATTAGCATTCATTCAATGAATTCCAAAATATTCCAAATCTTCGATAAATGTTCTAGACGCTTCTGTGCTGTAAATATTCAGAAAGTACTTATAAAAATTAATTTAAAGTGATATAAAAATATTTAAATACTTTCTGAAGCTATTAATATTAAATCTATTTTAATATTATATCTTATTGTGAATGCGATATAATTTTATGAAATTATTTCATTGCTTTTATCATGTTTGTTAACACAAAATGATAAAACCATGCTCATTAATGGACTCAATATCCGCCAAATTGTTATCTGAAGCGCTCTGGCCTTTGCAGAAACAGCTCATAATTTGAATTCCCATCCTGGATATTTGAAGTAATATGAAATGTATTTTACATTTTGATTGAAACTTGGTTACACATTGAGATTCGTATTAACTATAAATCTCAATCAAATTAACCTCGTGTACAAAAAACACTCACCGAAAAGTAAAACAGCGAACTAAACTCTAAGCATTTCCATTTAAAATACTATTCAAAAATAGTATTTTACGAAAATCATTTACCAAATATTTTAATATAAGATGAAAGAACAATGATTTTTTTATCGCTTTTTCTTAAAAAATCTGTTGCTTAATTGCTTAGGAAAGATGAAGAAATACAAAACAAATCAAATAAATTCATTCAATTACTTTAAAATGAGCATTTGGTATTGCTGAATTTCTCGACAGTATATTGATGAGAAGGCGACGGAAGAATCATTAAAGTTGCAGGAAAGATTCAAACAGCGGACTAATATCAAAACCACCAACTAACTAACAATTTTTGTCTTCCGAATTTCTGATATGGAATTGGACAAAAAACATCAAAAGAACAACGAATGCTTTCACGAGAAACTTTAAAAAGCAGCAAGTAAAATCTCACTTCGTCAGCTTTTAAACATTCCACTTCAATTATTACCCCTTGTTCATGGATGTCATTCTAAATCTTTCCAAAAGCATCTTTAAGACGAAAACTATGGAGACTGATCTACTACATCTGAAAAACATTAGAGATAGATAAAAAAGATTTGAAAATAGTTAAAAAAAAAAGTGATATTTAAGGACATGAAGAAATATGGCAAATAATTGTGTAGAAGAAAGGAAGATGAGAGAATCTTTCCAAAATATGTAAGTAGCTTATGTAATGATAAGAACCCAAAAGAAATGGTTCGAATTGAATGGGATGCCACACATAGCAAATTAAATAGTTCAACTAGCAATTTAGGGCACTTGCAAAAAACAAAAAACTTTAATTTTCATTTTATTTTATTTTTTATTTTATTTTATTTTTTGATAAAAAAAATACATTGTCTCTACATTTAACCGATGAACTTAAAATTTACCTATATACAATTATCACGCAATAATTTATTTGCTTATAATTTCATTTAAAAATGGAATAGAAATTTTCATACATTAATAACTATATGGATATGCTAATTTTTTATAATTTGGATCCATATTTATATAATTGGATCAAAGCAATTATATTGAGACTTTATAATTTCAATCAATTATAAGCCAGTTTATTATTCAGAAATTAAATGTTTTTCCATATGATATATAACATTTCTTTTGCTTTGAATTAATGATTAATTCTCAAAAAAGGTTTGATTCAATTGATATGAACCATTAAGACATATTTTTAGTTTTTTTAGTGAAATTTTTCTTATATGATACATGGATTCTAATTAATTAAAGATCATTACACTTTTCATTCCATAGATTTAGAAGAGAATGTGATGAAGAAGCATATGTCTTCGTTTAGTCATAGGCCTAACAGCCTCTTTCTGTGATAAGGCGATTTAATGTCCACAACGTAATGACCATCCGGAAGGAGTTTTTGTAGATAGTGCTTTGCGTACCCGAGGGAGAAAACCTGGAAATCTCCCAAACAACCCCCACGAGCTTGCAGGAGAGAGAATTACAGCATATACGCCCCGTTGCCCAACAGTAGCTGAGATCCACGATGAAACAGGCAAGTTCATGCCTTCCTCATTCAGTCAGGCATCGATCCGACAGGTTATAGAATTTCACATCTATGGCTCAGGAAATCATCTTTCCCAGTGTTTAAAATGAAGGTCAGATCAGAGCGATGATTGTTCATATTAAAAGTTTGGAGAAACAGCATGTCAAAAATCAGGAAGTTTAATTCTGTTTGATTAAATAAATTCTTCTCAAGTAATTATTTGCATAAAAAAATATTTTCAACTCTAAAATTCACAAATATCTTATTAAATGTGTATGCATAATTTTATAAGTAGGTGCCTAGAGATAGAAATATAGGAGATGTGTGCATGTATGAATAAGTATATAAATATATGTAAACTAATGAATACAAATGTCATTTTAGATGTCCAAAAATATTAAATTTTCAAATTAATTTCTTTTTTTTTTAAATATTCTATTATATTTATATTTGAGATCATGAGGTCTCTCAACCGCCGCATAGGGGGACAGATGCTTGCTGCATATATATATATATATATATATATATATATATATATATATATATATATATATATATATATGGATGGACTCTGAGTTTAATAGTAAAAATCAAGAACAATGCAAATGTACTGAGTGTCTTATTATTTTTACAATTTCAAATTATGCTAAGGTTCGTTTAAAAAATGTATTAGCGATAGACACTTAATAAAATCCTAGGTTTATATTAATTAAGTTTATCACATAGATTAACATAGAATAAAATAATAAACATGGCCAAATTGAATGTAGGGTCAGCCTCATTATTATCAATAACATTTTAAACACATTTATTATTAAAACAGAATATTGCATTCTTAAATGAAATTAAAGGTCGCTTACAATATTTAAATGATTTGCATAATGGAAACTTCAGCATACTGGAAACCCTATGACGACGTGTTCATTTGGAGACCCCTTTTTCGCAATGCCATTCATACGAGTTCTTCCACCTCGTCTTTAGTTTCCTGGATATTGGAAGCATTATGACAACCTAAGGAGACAATACGATACGTTTCTTGGTTCAAACTTTCACCATATCCTTTCACAACTTGAAATGACTTCCATTCCAACTCTCCTCCTTTTTATCCCTTGCTGGATCTAAAACTGGTTCCTATCTATCCCGTTACTTCACTCTGCACAGGAAATTATACACAACGCTCCCCCCTCACAAATAGTTCTAGTTGCCAATGACAAGAATAAATTAAATGGTATCTCTTTGTGGTCAGCACACTCCCCTCATCCAAGAAAAAAAGTTTTACTAAATTTTGTTTTTATTTTTTATTTAACCAAGTGGACAAAATACATTCTAGTTTCCCTGCCTCATTTTGCGTTGTCTATTAGATAATTTTGTCTATTAGTCATCGGTGATAAATTTTCGATGTGAGCTACGCATACATATTTCGCATCTCTTGTGTGTTGTATTTGAACAACCGCAAATGAGTGAAACATAATAACCTTGAAAAGGCCTTCGTTATATTTATAGAATTTTCGTTAACAGCCAAGTTCTTTTGCTGGATTGAACCAGTAAACTAAGTCACCCACCTTTACATTTTTAACTTTACTGACGTTACCTTTAAGAATTTCTTTTTTATTTGTTACTGTCACAAAATTATTTTTCAGCTGATGGTATGAAGAGTATAATTCTGATATGAGATTACATTGGCACGGACATAATTATCAGTGTAGGAAAATGATTTTCCATCGCTTAAAAATTGGTGCGGTAAGAAAAACTCTCTCCCAAAGACTAAAAAGGCAGGATAAAAATTGGTACTCATAACTGTTGTACTATATGCCAAAAAAGCCATAGGAATTTTTCCATCCCAGTCAAAGCATGGGCTATTTATTAGATGGCTAATTGGATTACCAAGGGTAGAGTGAGTCCTCTTTATACATCTGTAAGTACACAGTTTCTAGATCGTAAATTGACCACTAGATGGCTCTACAAGCCAAGTTTTCTTTTGAAAGAATATCATATCATTAGCAAAATATTATTTTGCAATGAAGTAAATTAAATAAAGTGTTAAAATATTAATTAAAATAAGTAATAAATCTTCATGTAAATTTTAAAGATAAAATTAATGTGTAATTTCTTAAATTATTTGTTTATGCATGTAATATGAAAAAACAAGTTATGTTAACTCTTGCTGAAAATGTATTTTCTTTGAATAATGAGTTTGGCTACAAGATAGTTGTTGTGAGTCATTCGAATATAAAAATTTTCTGTAATATAGAAAAAATAAAAACCGTGCTGTAACCTTGTATCCTGAGATTCTTGTCTTAAATTTTAATTACATTATATTCAGAAGAACAGTGTTAAATAATCATTTTGCAGTAATCATGATGGAATTTGGTTTAAATTTCGTTGGTGCTGTACATGCACATGTATCTGGCACTAACACATCCATTAGATTAAGGCCGTCATGCCAAAGTATCAATTTTCTTTATATCTAAAGTGGTATAAACTCTTTTCATTCCTTCACTTATTAAATTAATTATTAAACTATTATCAATAACATTTTAGACACATTTATTATTAAAATAGAAAATTTTATTCTTAAACTGAAATTTAAGAAGAGTGTCTGTCTAAGACGAGTTTACTTAGAGTAGCGTAGCAACAAGTGAATTGCGTAAGAACGTCCGGTACGATTTCACTACTGGTAGCTGATACTGCAAATGCATCAACCCACCTTGTAAAATAATCTGTGAAAGTAATTAAAAATCTGTTTTCTTTTTTCTGTAATCGGCAACGGACCAATAATATCGATTGCAACTTTTTCGAACGGACCGGAAGGAATGGGTATAAGTTCTAAAGGTGCTTAAACTTTTGGTTTACGATCTTTTCTCTCTAGACTACTGGAGATAAAACCGGTTCCTGGATATACCGTTACTTCACTTAGCAAAGATCTGCGTGAAATAAGCAGTGTCCCCTCACACAAACAATTCCAGTTGCTGATCACAAGAATAATTAAATAGTATCCATTTGTAATCAGTACACATGTATTTGCTCATCAAGTCCCTGCAGTCTAACATCCTCATAGAGATGCGGTATTCTGCCCACTATTTAAGGAAAGTCTTCCAAGAAATAAACATCTCTGTTGCTGTTACTAGTCCTTCCTGTTCTAGTAACAGCTAGATCTAGTCCATGAGTCCACGCGTTCCAGCAAGTCAATCATTAGAAGAGGAGATGATATCAGGTCCTCTATACTTAAGCCGAGGCAATCGAGGATATGCTACTTAGGTTGTAGATGATACTTGTTGTATATCAGGTCCTCTGTACTTAAACCGAGGCAATCGAGGATATGCTACTTAGGTTGTAGATGATACTTGTTGAAGGCTTGAAAAAATTTGCAGCCGGAACTAAAAGCCAATCCTCTAAGGTGACCTCTAAGGCGATTTCAAGACATTTAGCCTTGAAATCGCTGTGATATCTGGTTGATACCCTTCGAGGTTAAGAAGGCAGCTTTCGCAATATTTCTGGCAACATAGTAAATGTTCGCATGTTTTCAAACAGTCTCCGAGTATTCTTCTTCTTCTTCTTAGAATTGGGTTTATATGTCATTGGGCACCTCTGCTTTTATCATCATTTTGTACCATTAACTCCAAACCCAATGCTTCCTAGTTCCATTTGCTCGGGTCACCCACTTTATTAATAAAGTCCGATAACCCTTTAATGGAGTCTAGGTGTAACTCCCTAGTATGGATGATGCCTAAAGAAGTTAATCTAGGGAGGGCAAGAGCCTCACATTTGTAAGTGATATGCTCTGCCGTTTCCTCTTGCGTATGACATTTCCAGCAGATAGGGTCTTGCTGAAACAGTCCCATCTGGTCAGAAAGTCAGACATGCTAAGGATAGCTTCCTGACTTTCACCAGAAGAAGATGGTTTGGAGGTCATTTCTACCTCAAGCAAAGGATTCATTGCTGCCCCTTTACAAGATTGCCTCTGAGTTCCCTTGTCTTTTTCAGCAAGGTCTACTTCAGAGGCTTCACCTGCAAATGCAGAAAGGTTTGTTATTACTTGTGTCTTTTCAGCCACAATATAACAATTAAAAAGCTCAGGTAATATAAGTCCACCCAGCATTGCCTGAGTTACTGGGCAAGGCAAATTACTCTAGAAGTGCGCCAGGCAACTAGAGGCTCCGTTAAGACACCAATACCGCGGTGCCAATTAGCCCGAGTATTAGTGTTGGCATCAAAATGTCAAAAAACTTAGCTTTTTTTAAACCCATAAATATGAATTATGATTTTACGTTTTTAATAATCTATGTCACTAAAAATAAAGGTAAAAAATTCAACTCTACAAATAGACTTGGCTGAACTAAAAAAATGTATGCGAATTTTTAACTAACGTTTTTCTTTCTTTATCACTAAAAGGACTAAAAATATGACAAGGCATAATTTATATCAAAAATATATAAATGATAAAACAATTTTTTGATGTTTTGTGCATTAAAGGGACAATCATATTTTGATGCAGTATTTATCCCCAAAAATATTTCGCGAAAGGATTATTTTATTTCCAATTAAACATGTAACAAATGTCTCATACACATATATTTCCTTCATACAAGACAGAATATTTAAAACATGATAGATATTAGTTTAAATAGATATTAATGTTTATCTAACTGTAAAAGAAACTTTTTACTTGTAAACTATAATTTATATAACATCTACAGTATGTAGTGTATTTGAAAACTGTATTTACTGTTTTCAAATGTATGAAAACTGTACTGATATTTGAAAATTTGCTTAAGGTGGAGAATTACACCAAATATTAGAAACTGTCAGCACTCAGATTTACAATGGAGCATTTAATTTCAAAAACACATGGAATAAAGTAATTTATTCTTCGTTAGAAACGCCTGTAAATAACACGGTTAATAAATGTTCTAACTTTCAAATTATTGCTGAAACTAACACTAAAACCGAAGAAAGGGTAATGTTTTTTTTTAATTTATTCTAAATTTGAATACATTACAAATATTTATAAATATTATTAGCTAAATAGAATGTTATTGTCACAAATTTATCGAGAATCAAATTTCCCTTCAGATGCACTTGTTCCACAAGTTGAATTTGTTTTTCCTAAACGAGACACATTTTAAGAGACAATGAAATAGCAGAAGTGGAATAAGAATGGTTATCTTCATTCTTCCATTGACATTTTCCGCTAACCATTGTTTAAAATAATGATTTAAAACTTCTTTCCTGAAATGTTTCATGAAAAATATTTACATATGAAGAGTTTTCGTGGAAATTATTTCGAAGATAAAAGTGTTCATTTGAATTATTTTTAAAATTTATATAATTGACATAATTGGGGCAGATTCAAAAGTAGGGAGCACTTCGAATGGGATGTGCTTTGTATAAGCGATTGCTGAAGTGCGCCCCCTAGATTTAAATGCAATATTTAATAAAATATTTGGAAATGTTTATTTTGTTGTATTTTAATAATTCTTATTATAATTGAGAAGGAACTTCTGAGAAAGTGTCATTATTCATTTAAAAGATTCACTTTATATATAAGGATGAATTTATAAAAATAACATTTTCAAAGACTTTTCGAGATTGTAGGAAATTTAAGAAAAGGATTTATAAAGAGAGTGTGTCAGTACGGAAATTATAGATGTTTAATTATTTTATCGTCAATTTCCGAGCAAAAAGTGTGTTTATTGACTGCCCTGTTGCATTCAGTCACTGACCCCGTCAGCTGTATCAGAAGCGCGTGATGCCTTTTATTTTTAGCTCATGTGAGTTTTAAATATGTGGTTTACATGTTTTATGCGGTATTGAAATTGAAATGTCTTCTTCTTCTTCTTCATCCAACGCTCGCCCGTGGCCGATGGGCCATTTGGCGCTGTGCTTCCCAGTAGAGTCCAGCCCACCCATGCAAGTCATCGTCGGCCTGTTCCAGAGCATTACAGCAAGCCAGGTGTTCGGCTGTACCCTCGCCTGTAGAACACAGGGGGCAGAGGGGAGTATCGGCAAGGCCGATCCTGTGGAGATGCTTCTGGAGGTAGTCGTGAACCGTCGCCATCCTGAAGGTGGCAACAGTGAGGCGGCAGGCTGTTGGGGAAGGTATTGCATCTGACAACCGTCTCCCATCTTTTGCCAACAGCATCTGCCTCCCAGGCTGTCCTAATTGATTTTTTAATACGTAGATGAATAGCACTACGTGTAGCAGAATAGCTTACAGGCCTGTCTTCTTGGGTCAAGTCACATCCAGATTTGGCAAGCCTATCTGCACGCTCATTGTCATCAATATCACAATGCCCTGGCACCCATTGCAAACATTATTAATTAAACAAAATAACAAACAAATTAAACAAAAAAACAAAAAACAAAATAAATTAAATTATAAATATTTAAAAAGAGTATAAAAATTCACAGTGTACAATTTTCCACAATGCTTCGCTTATATAACTCTATATAATAACATAGAGTAAAATTCATTGAGACCTATGTATCTATGTTTATCTTAATGAAATAATATATTCCGAACAAAATTTGTAATACAGTATTTATTTTTGCAGTAATAAAAGATAATATTTTATTCAAAAATGTACTCATATAAAATAATATAGACTGTTCCAGCCATTGAAAAAATTAATTTCAGTGCCTATTTTCTATTGTACAGAAAACAGATGCTGCATTTTTTCTCAAAAAAGAGATACTTGTATTAACCGATGCTCCATAAAATGAAGCGAAAATATTTGGCATTCAGCTAAAATGTTTGGTGATTTACCTATTATTCCATCAATCATGTATTATATGTCATCTCATCGACTATTTTCGCCAAAAAAGATGCTGCCAAATATTCCAACTTTTAATGA
Source organism: Latrodectus hesperus (assembly GCA_037975125.1). NCBI lineage: Eukaryota > Metazoa > Arthropoda > Arachnida > Araneae > Theridiidae > Latrodectus > Latrodectus hesperus. The sequence continues at coordinate 119,701,715 of CM075850.1, read as the reverse complement.
AAATTGTAGGAGAAACAGACCAGTTAACTTATATCTTCACTGACGCATATAGATAATTTTTTTTAACTCATATACAAATTTTTATATCAGCCCGGTCAGAGAAAACTTCATCTTAAATTTAAAATTATTTTCATGCGATAAAAATATAAAACGAGAGCTCGTTTCCTGTGTGTGTGTGTGTGTGTGTGTGTGTGTGTGTGTGTGTGTGTGTGTGTGTGTTTCCTTTTTATTAACTCATGAATAGCATGCGTTATGAAATAACCTACATTACCTATAATTAAAACCTGTATTGTTTTTTATTTTTAATCGCAGATTATGAAAGGTTACAGTGAAAAATTAGAACAATGAACACAGAATAAAATAAACTAAAATAACTCCAACAGAGCTATTTTAGTTTATTTTATTCCATTAATGTAACGTATCTACTGCCTATCAGTAAAGCTCACAGAGCAGGACTGTTGGAGAAAACACGCGGATTCCCCCATTCCTCTGCAGAGCTGCACATTTCGGAAGAGGAACAACTTTGAATCCATGGAGATGATTTCGAAGGCAGTCCTGCCCGGTGGCACAAGATGGAATTCAGCCTACGCCTCGGGGATATTCGGGATAGCATTCTTCCAGGGCTTATGAGAAGCACGGTGATAGTTCATCTTAAGCATGTACTTTGACAGAGCTTTTAATAAGATTTTTATAGCATGGATATATATATATATATATATATATATATATATATATATATATATATATATATATATATATATATATATATATATATATATATATATATATATATATATATATATATATATATATATATAATGTCTACTTAAAAGGAGCATTTAAGATGTTAAGACGTATCTTCAAAACATTGAAAGTCGTGACTCCTTCATTTGCTATTGAACAAGACGACAGATGGAAACAAATATTCTGTTTTACTATTTGTTTCTCTTGTTGGTTGTGCTTTCCTCTCTTTCTTTGTACTTTGCAGTTGCCGTTACTCTCGTCGCCAGGAAGGCCTGAGTGTTTAGAATGGCCGAGGAAGAGATACGGACTACCAGATGACGCACCTCAACATCGTGACATCCTCAAGTGCTGCCTTTTTCAACAGCTATCCTGGTGTAAAGTATTTGATAAGAAGAGCATCAGATGAAAATCTAAGTGCATAAATGTTTTTTTTATATATTCTTGTGTGCTTTTCAGTTCTGTATCTAAACATGCATTTTATATATGTGTGTATATATATATATATATATATATATATATATATATATATATATATATATATATATATATATATAGAGAGAGAGAGAGAGAGAGAGAGAGAGTATATTATTTAATTACTTTATCGACAGATTACGCTCGCTAAGTTGTAACATTTTCCGTGTAAATCTTTGATAGTATCTTGCAAACAAACTTATATGTGGTATAAATTTACATCTAGTGTGTAACTTTCTTTCATTTCCGAAGAATGCTTCTTGCTTTATTGTCCTGATCTCACCCCAAGTAGTTTCCACGTGTTACAGAAGGCCTTGACTGGTCAAGTTGGTGTCAAAAGTGAAGTAGGTTGTTACAGACATCTTCAAGTATCAGAAAAGAGTTCTAACAAATGGTATATACAACCTAGAAAAGCATTAGGATTGCGTGTGTGTTCACTAAATGCTCACAACAATTTTGTATGATTAGCACATTAAGTGTGGACTGATAGACTACGAACGAAGACATCTGGTCGTCACTTATACACAAATAAACCGAAATAGCTCGATTTAGGTACTAACTTTAAATTAAAACATATATGTACTCAATACTACGAAATTATATTTATTTTTAACTGAATTGTTTTTAAGAATATTTAACTCTGTCATCATAATAAAAGTGAAATTTACTGATATATTATTTGTTTCATATACCAGAAATAATTTAAATCATGGTAATAAATACTTATAATTTTTAAAAAATTGTGGTTTTTAAAACTTATTACATACGACTTTAATTTTAATAGTTATAAAAAGTAAATGCGTTTATTTTTAGCATTATTTAATGAAATAGTTTATTGTATTTTATGTCTTATAATTAAGTCTCACTCTTTTCACATAAACATTTCGCCACATAAACTCATAGCTTGAAGCTGAATGTTAACGATCCGTGTGGCCTTCAATTCAACAAATTCTCATATTGAACATGGAATCAGGCAGTGGTTTATAATTCACTTCAATCTGTAGAGCTTTATCGAGTTCGCCACATTCCATATCATCTGACTTTACAGGTTACGATAGAATTGTGACATAATCTCGTTCCAGATAACTCTGCCTTCAATTTTTCTTTCTGTTTGGCCACAATCTCAAGCACATTTATATCAATCAGAACATCATCTCATAATCACCTTTTCGGTCTTCTGCTAGATTTGTTACATCTAGTTTGTTAGTTGAGAACATTATAATTCCTAATCATTGCTTTTTATGTATTATTTAACCATTCATAAGTTTCTTGTATCTATCTATCAATGCCAGGTAAATTTTGCAGTTACAGAAGTCATCCTCAAGTTCAATCCCTAGTTTAAAGACCGCATTTAAATATAAAGAAAAATTAGACATCATTTAGTTTGCACCAGTAGATACTTTCCTGCACCTATCCCAGAAATGGGCTTTACTAAAGGAAGCAGCTGGAGAATTATCTGCCAACCCTCAGTTATCATTTCACTTGAAAGATATTGCTGTCACGATGTATTTCATGTACCCCAGCCGCATTTGATGAACATTTTTTACACTACGCCAGCCATCGACATGAGGCGTAAAGGGTGACTAGCATTTGATGAACTTGACAGGTCTAGTTAAGCCGGGATTCAAACTCTTTACCTTCCGTAATAAGAAAAAGACCCTAACCAACCAGGCCACTTCAGCCCTTTCCAATGATGCGAATATGCTTAACTTATGAGGTAACTAATGTTTTAATTTACCAAACAGATTCAACAGCATTTAGCTTAATATATATCCTAATAGCCAAAGGTTGTTAAGAGCCATTTGAGCACTTGTTGGCTTCCAGAAGCCTTTCGTGAGGTTGTGAATCAAGGGAAGGAGCCCTGAGCACCCACTTTGACACGCATCGCAGCGCTATCGGTAAGGGATGTGATTGAACCCAAGATTTCTGGGAAGGTAGTTTTACGACAAATTCAAAGTATCCCTTCCCTGGATCCTTTCAAAACCACGTAGTGTCAACTAAATACTGAGGAGGTGGCTGTACGGCATACGAATATCATCCACGCTCATGCATAGTTTATGGACTTTCAGGACATTTCAACGTTCATGGGTTGTATTCACGTGTTACAAAGGAGAATACCAAAAAGCTCTCAGGTGTCTGTCTTGATAATCTTCTTCTTCTTCTTCGAGTTGGGTTTGTATGTCATTGAGCACCTCTGCTTTTATCAGCATTTTGTACTGTTAACTCCAAACCCAATGTTTCTTAGTTCCATTTGCTCGGATAACCCACTTTATTAATAAAGTCTGATAACCCTTTAATGGAATCTAGGTGTAACTCTCTAGTATGGATGATGCCTAAAGAGGTTAATCTAGGGAGGGCAAGAGCCTCGCATTCATAAATGATATGCTTGGCCGTTTCCTTTTGCATATGACATTTCCTGCAGATAGGATCTTGCTGAAACAGTCCCATTTTATGGAGATGTTTTCTGAAATAGTAGTGCCCAGTTATGAAGCCTACGATTAAACGTATCTTCTGCCTAGAGCATCTTAAAATTTCATAGGAAATCCTCGCTGATGATCTACAGATCATACGTTTAGCGTGGGTTTGACCAGGAGATTTGAGCCAAGCTTCATACATCTTCCGTTTTTCCCATCTAAGAACATTGGTTTTTGCGGTCTTCAAATTGATCCCACAAAAAGGTTCTGGACCAATGGGAACAAAAGACGATCCTTGTTTAGCAAGCTCATCAGCCCTTTCATTGCCTTCGATACCTTTGTGCCCTGGCACCCATACAAGGATCACCCTGTATCTAGTTGCCAGTTCTGTAAGAAGGTTTCTACACTCCAGAATCATTTTAGATTTGATTTCGAAGGAATTAAGCGCTTTTAAAGCGGCTTGATTGTCACTGAAAATGAGAATCCGCTTATCGTAGTAGCCCTTCTTCATATTCAGTCGCAGACAGTGGATAATGACCAAAAACTTCTGCCTGGAAGACCGTAGCGTATCGCCCAAGGCTTACAGACAAGCTGATTCTTCGTGACACGCCACAAACTCCCAGTCCTGAGAGGCTGTTCTTCAGTGATCCATCTGTGTACCAGATTAGATCTCCTGTTTTAGTTTCAATCATGTTGTTATCCCATTCCTCTCTAGTTGGAAAAACTATATCAAATGCCCTCTCAAACATGTATGTTTTTTCCATCATGTCAGATGCCATCAGAAAAGTAAGGTCTTGAAATTTCCTGGTGATGCCCTTGTGCCCTTTGGCAACAGGCTGGTCATACCAGTGGTTTTGCAGCTTCATTCTGTATGCATTCAATAACGCTGCATATGAAGATGTCCAAGGGAGTCAGATCCAACACAACCTCCAATGCTCTGGTTGGCGTGGTGGAAATTGCTCCTGTGATGCAGAGAAAGGCTAGTCTTTGTAGACTCCTCAGTCTGTCAATCACAGTCTTCTGTTCCAACCACCTTATGCCACCAGACCACACAGGCATATGTGAAAATGGGCCTGACAAAAGTGTGTGTCCATAGCATCAGTTTTGGATGTAAACCCCAGTTCTTACCAACCATTCGCCTGCAAATCATAATGCTTTTCTTTGCTCGGTTGATCCTATCATCAATGTGCTTATTCCAGGTGAGTTTCTGATCTAAATAGATGCCCAGATACTTCACCTCTGAAGCCACATTGATTTCAACATCAAAAAGTCTTGGTATGAAAAAACCTTTCCGTTTCTTTTTGCGTGTAAAAGGTACAAGGTAGGTTTTCTGAGGATTAATCATCAGGTCCCTATCCATGCAGCATTGACCTACATAACTTAGAGCATCCTGCATGAGATGACAAGTTATGTCAAAATCTTTACCAAGGATAAGAATGACAATGTCATCAAAATATCCCTGCGTTTAATAGCCCTTATCATTTAGATGTTTTATAAGGCTATTTACAACTAGGTTCCAAAGTAATGGTGACAGAACACCTGCTTGAGGACAACCTCTAGTAGTCTTTTTCAAATGATTCACCGAAGATGTTCATTTGTATATATCTATCCGAAATTAAGGCCTCAATCCAAGTACAAAGGGTCTGATTAATCCCTGCCCCTCTAAGTGCATTGAGGATGGATGGATGGGAAGTATTATCAAAAGCACCCTGGATGTCGAGGAAAGTTGCCGAGGCAATATCCTTTTGATCCAGAGTGGCTTCAATCTTGGAAACTAGCTGATGTAGAGCAGTCTCTGTAGATTTGCCGGGTTGATAGGCAAATTGAAGAGCATGCAAGGGACTATTTCTACCCAAGTAATCTCTAATATGCCGATCAATGATTTTCTCCATAATTTTAAGAAAGAATGAAGAAAGACTGATTGGTCTGTATGACTTGGCCTGGTCATAAGTGTCCTTGCCAGGTTTTGGAATGAAAACAATCCTAGTCTTTTGCCATGTCTTTGGTATATATCCCAGGGCCAAACTAGTTCTAAATTCTAGTTAGCATTGGTATGACAACCTTCTCTGCCTTCTGGATCATGATGGGCATAACTCCATCAGGCCCAGGGCATTTTAGAGGTTTAAAGGCAAAAATTGCCCATTTAACAATGTTGTAGTTTATGATATTTTTAGCGATGTTCCATTGACTGCTATTGACTCTTTGCAAAGAGCCAATGCAATGTTCCCCTTCGTTGCTACAAATATCTCTAGCTCCCAGGAAGTGGTTCCTGGTCATAATTTCCATAACCCCTTTTCCGGAAGCAGCAAAATTACCCTCCTCGTCTTTTAGGGTACCAACCAAAATAGGTTCATCCCTTTTAAGGAGTTTCTGGAGTCTAGCTCCTTCGGAAATAGAATCTATCTCGTCACAGAACTTCCTCCAGGAGTTAATTTTGCTTTTTCTAACAAGTTTGTTATAATTTGTGTGGGCCGTTTTATAGTTCTCCCATTCACCATTTTTCTTAGCTTTGTTAAAAGTTTTCTAACATTTGCTCTTTCGGCAGCTAGAGAGTCATTCCACCAAGGGCATTGGAGTTTAGCTCTTCTAGTGCGAATGGGGCAATTGTTATGATAAGAATCTAGAATACTTCTCTGTAGGAGATCTGCTGTAACTTCTAGATCGTAGTTGTCTCTAATAGGTCTGTTCCCGAGCTCAATCAACCCAGTCAGTTCTTCTTGGAATTTCTTCCAGTCCGTCCTAACTGGGTCTCTGAATATGCGATCCAGACACACATTAGAGTGAATTTCAAAATGGATGTTTTGATGACCTGAACCAGAAGGTCTGTCATCTACTTTCCAGTATTTGATATTTTTACTAATCAGCGTTGTCGCTATAGTAATGTCAATTACTTCAGATCGATTGGAAGTAATAAAAGTTGGTTTGTTGCCCACATTTAGAATATCTAACCCATAGTTTAGAATAAATTCCAAAAGGTACTCACCTCTTTTATTTGTGTCCGTACTTCCCCAGACAACATGATGAGCATTACAGTCTAGTCCTAGGACTACCTGTAAGTTGTTATTACTGCAAAAGTTCATGAGCTTGTGCAGAGAATGGTCAGGTGGAGCCTTCCTTCATAGAGAAGGTATCCAGAGCCAAAAAAATTTCCCTGTCCCTACCCTCTTTGTTGAGTCTGACTTTCACAGCTGTCAGGTCCCTAAGAATAAATTCAGAGAGGGGAAGAACCTCAATGTTTTTATGTAAGGGTATACAAGTTCTAGCGTTACCATTAGTACAGTAGATAAGCTTACCTTTAGTTCCTTTGAGACCACTGATTCTCCCCTAACCAACCAGGGTTCTTGAATCAGGGCCAAGTGTATATCCCCAGCAAGAAACTTCTTACTGAGGTTGTCTTGATAATAGTATTCATGGAAATATAAGGCTCCTGTCTTGGAGCTCCAGTTCTTCATTAGATTCACGCTGCTTTCCGTTAAGAATACCAAAGTAAAACGTCATTTGCCTTGGGTAGGGATTGTTAGGGTGAGCAAATTCTCCCTCACCGGGTTGTTATTGCTTCGTGGGTTGGGGATGCGTCCACACTAAACTGTGACGTCCAAAGTTCCTCCAATGGAGTGGCGTGTATGAGGAGAGGAGGGTGCGCCGCTCAGGTGTGACCTCGTCACCTGACCATGGTTCAAAATGACGAGGCGTGATGATGGGCGAGTATTCCGAGCCCTTTAGCCTTAAAGAACATTCCGGGGCTCACTTGCATCGCCCTGTGTGCGCGACTCTTGGAGTATAATGATAGCTATTTAATTGCAGCATGTCTCCCATGGATCATTAGCAGATAAAATCCAAACTGGAAATTGAGAAAGTTCTTATTGTCAGTATGCAGAATTTTTCTTTAAATATTTAAAAATCGATGGTTTTTTATTCCAAATTGTTTTCTACATCAGTGCGCATAAACCGTATAAAATAGAATTCAGAGTTCCTCCTCTGCACACTGCATGATGCTGTGATCACGTGCTTAGATTAAAGGAAGGTCAAAACAGATTTAGTTGACGCAGAACCTATTTCCGATTCAAAAGAAGGCCAGACCAATATTAAGAACATTAGAATCTCAGTTATTTTAAAATCCTTCTCATTTTATCTTCATTAATCTAAGTATTAACTTCGATTAGTTTGCGTTTGTGCAAATGGCATTTTAATCATCAGATTTTGTTTCTTAGTACTCTAGAATTTCTCCTCATAAACGGTACAAGGAAAGTGAGCCATAGAGTAAATTTCATTTCATTTACCAGCATTTATTATTTCTGAGTTGTGCCTCTTTGCACGTGTCGTTTAAAACATTTGAATCTTTCTTAATTTTGAAAAAGCGCTTATAAGAAGTAATAAATATATTTCACTCTTAACAATTTCATGATTAATACATTTGCCTTAAGAAATCTTAGAATTTATGTATTTTACATCTCTTCACTTTGTTTTACTTGTAAATAATCAGGCAAAACAGACAAATCGAACCTATTTTATCTAAAAAAAAACCTCTTACTCATTAATCATGTTCATTCGTTTGAATAAACAACTTAAAAAATTGAAAGGAATGTGATTTCACCACTCCTTTGTGGTTCATGGAGTTAGATTAAAAAATACATTTTTTTATCTACTGAGAATGTTATCTATCTGGTTTTATTCACACATTATATATATATACATATATATATATATATATATATATATATATATATATATATATATATATATATATATATATATATATATATATATATATATATATATATATATATATATATATATATATATATATATATATATATATATATATATATATATATATATATATATATATATATATATATATATATATATATATATATATATATATATATATATATATATATATATATATAAATATGTATATATATATATATATATATATAGATAGATAGATAGATAGATAGATAGATAGATATAGATAGATAGATAGATAGATAGATTTTTATCAACTGAGAATGTTGTTGTTGGGGCTTATCCTCCGAATGTCTGACGAAGTCAGACAAGGTCCATCAGACATCTGACCCTAAGGAAATCGAGGACCAGAAGGGGGAAGAGTATATATCCTCTCTGGAAAGTCCCAAACAGTCCGGGATGTTATTAGGAGAAGCCTGCTCAGTTTTGCATTTAAAGCAGACCTCTAAGATTTTCCTGCCTTCGAAATACGTAAGACCCCAGGTGTGGCCGCTTGCTATTCTGGAAATTACTGTTCTAGAAGCTCTGTCACAATTGAGGGCGAATGAAGAGCCAGGCTGTTTGCCTGTGTACCAGTAATGGCAGGGAGGAACCCTCTACTCTTTCGAAATTTCAGAATTATCTATAAACTGATGTTCTAAAAAGGTAAGTGTTGAAGAGGAAATTATCGTGTTAACAGCCCTCCTTAGCCAGTCTATCCCACCTGTTTATTGCCATGTATTGATAATGAGAAGGAATCCATTGAAAATAAGCTTCATGGGACTACGAAATGAGCTTGAGCTTGAGAAGGATGGAACTGCTAGTTTGATCTCTATTTACAATCCAGTTGTGGAGGTGCTGAAGAGAGCTTCGACTGAGAAGTTAATCTGGTTTCATAACTTTTATTTACTGAGAATGTAATCTTTTTTTTAAATAGTTTTATCAACTCAGAATATAGCCAAGTTGTACATATATAATTTTTATCTATTGAGATTGTAGTCTGGTTGCTGTGAAATAACAAATCATTAGAATAGCAGGAAATTTAACAGATTTGGAAGAAGATGATTCTGTTTTTCGATAACTATATGCACTGCCCGATATTAAAAATGCAAAACCAAGAAGGATTAGCCAGAAAGTGACGAAACTTAGCAAACAGAGAGAGACAGCAACCAATAATAAGTGAACTGTATTTCGAAATGATATGCATCCATTTGCCTAAATGCGTCTTCTGAAGGAAGCAGTGGCAGGGTCTACAAATAACATCCCCTCATATCCCAAAAGTGTTTCAATTGATAAGAGATCTGGAGAGTACGGTGGTCAGGGAAGCAGTTGTATACATTACACGGCATATTGGCTGATGCAAGCAATGTGCAGTTGGGCGTTATCCTGCTGATTCAGGGCATTGAGCACCCCCTGAAGGTAGAGGAGTATCACTTGCCTCAGCACATCATCCACGTAACGTTGAGCTGTCATAGTGGCTTGAATACAAACAAGGAGTGATCTGAAATCGAGGACAATGGCACTCAAAACCTTGATCCTACTTTATTCCACGCTATTGCTGCAGGATTGAACCTGTCTGCACGTCGACGCACCACTCGTAAGTGGTAACTATCACTGAAGAAACAGAAGCGTGACTCATCTGACAAGACGATCCTGTGCCACTCCATCGTTCACATCGCTCTAATCCGTCACCATACCAGACATTAGCGTCTATGCTGAAAGGTCAACGGAAGTCTTCTTAACGGACACCATGAGCACAGATCACTTGCAACCAATAAAGAGCAAATGGTTCTGCTCAATATGAGAACATCCAGGTTGTCTAACACTAACTAATCAGAGTTTCGGTAGACGCACTTTTCGGGGCCACGACCGCCTCCTGTCGAACGCGTCGATCTACACGTGCTGACATTTGGCTGCACCGGGACCCTACAAACGCTTAACAGTTCCAACCATCTTCACCACAGTCATTGCACTGTAAAAGTATGCATGTATATGTCAGCTGCGATTTACCGTAAGGACCAATCTACCCTTCTCAGTCCGATCACCATGCATCTCGTAAACTCGTCAGTCTGCTGGAACTGGCTTCATCGAATACGACCTGGCATTCTCTGCAACTACAAGTCCTTTGCGACAAGAACAAATTTTCAACGATCATTTTCCAAGCAAATAATGGCGCGAATATTGCCCACTTTGCCGGTTCCTCACTTTATATCTAATCCTGCGTGCACTGGAGTGTAGCGCATTTCACATCATTTACATATCTCGGTAAGATGCGTCGACCCTGAAATTTACATAATTTTTTCTGCCGCTACTTCTAGGTGTTGTATTTTCAATGTCGGGAAGTGTATAAAATATTAAAGTATTTTATTGGTTTCATTTCTTTTTCAACATAATTATAGGTGAAATGAAAAATAAATATGGTATCCATAAATCTTAAAAAACACTTTATGCATAATTACTTATAAAGAAGGATTTCCTTATCAATAAAACTGAACTAGAAACTTCCTAGTTATCATTTTAGCCCAAGAAACTGATCCTGAGTGTTTGATTCCCATGCGGAAGGGAATGTTTATAGAGGTTCGAATCAGCTTTAAAACGCAGATGCATTTGATATAAGCTCTCAGGTACATGAAGCTATTTTAGAACTACAGACAAACTGAATCACTTATTAGATACAGAACTGGTAAATACCTTCCTTTCAACTTAGACTTTTTTATTCCTTTGTCAAAAATGCAAACTTATAAATGTTTCGAAATTTGACTCTAAATTCTATGTGCTTATAGAATTAATCTAGTATACAATAAGTTATTCAGAGGTACATACACCTGAAAGAACACAAACTGGTGAATGAACTACGTTGATCTTCCATTCAGCACAGTTCATGATTTTTTTATTCTCACCACGGGTATTGAAGTTTAATATGGTTTAGATTCCCACTTTAAGCTATTGGCCCTGATATAATCAGAACTCTTGTACAAAAAGCTATACTAGAGTGACAAAAAAATCGTCTGAAAGGGCTCGAACTGAAAGATCAATGACTTTGACTTCAGTAATTCCTGTTTTACGATAACCATTTCAGGTATTGAAGTTTGATGTGGTTTGGATTCTAATTTAAACTATAAATCCTGATATAATTAGGCCTAAAGTACAAAAAATTGCTCTAGAGAGACAAATAAGGATATAATAAAATCACTTGAAGGAATCGAAAAGGAAGCTGAATGAGCTTAACTTTCCATTCCCAGCAATTCAGGTTTTTTATTCCCTCATCGGGTAACCATACATACCCTCTCATCGGATATTCATGCTTTGGATTCCACTCTAAGCTGTGAGCCCTGAGGTAATTAGACTGCCGGTATAAAAATTTATTCTAGAGTGGTAAAGGAAACAAATCACTTGAAAGAGCCCGAACTGAATGATGTATGACTTTGACTTCAGCAAATCATATTTTACATATCAGCAGTTCATGGTTTATTATTTTGTATACATAGTGAGTTGTCATTGTGAGATTTTACAATTTTCATCAGCGTGCGAATTGAGTCATATAGCAGAAAGTGAAAGAATATAGCACAGAGTGAAAGGAATTTTCAATTAAAATTTATATTTATAGTAAAATTAATATGCTGAATAGCTTCATAGGTGCATTTTACACTAAATGCACCCAACCATTTTAATAAAGATGGGGTTTTTCTAAAAATATATAGATAAATGTGCTGAAATATAGTAAACGTTAAAACTACAATGTCACATTAAGTATAATAATGTGTTTTTCACCGAAAATTTATTTTAATAAAATGAATGGCTGGAATGCATTCAAAAATGCATTTCGTATAAAATAAATCCAATAATTAAAATACAGGTGGATATTCATTGAGTTATCATTAGATTTAATAACTTTATCAGGCGCCTAATCAATTCCATGCAGCACAAAGTGAAAGGAGAAATATTTTTCTCTCGTAATTTATATTTTGTATATTAACATAAATATCTGGAATTGCTTTAAAAGTACAACCTAAACCATTTTAACATAGATTGACATTTTTAGAGATGTACCAAATTTTGAATTTAATAATCACTCAAATCACAAATCCCTTGTCACATTAAACGTAACAGATATAACGGCATTTTTCTACAAAAATTAATATATCCTAAAATAAATATTTAAAAAAAATTTAAGGGTGCATTTTAAACTAAATGTACCCAACTATTTGATGTAGATTGGGTTTTTCTGAAGACATACAGGTGAATGTTGAAAGTTAACCTCTTAACTGTGACATATATTTCATAAAAAGGAACCAAAAATGGAAAAAAATTTTCACTGTTTAGTTTTATTCTTTATATTATTATAAGAGTTAGAAAATACTTTTTTATTACAAAAATAAAGTTTTAAATACAATAACTACTATATTTATAATTTTTACATAACACATTGATTACACATACATGTTATTCATATTGAGCAAACTAAACGAAATTTTGAAGCTAAATATAACTAGTATAAGCTAGTATAATATAAAAAAACAATATGATTTTCAATACATAAATTTTACAAATCTTTGACAGTATGGTATATCCCAAAACATAGTACTGCACACAAGCCTATATATCGCACTGTTTACAATAAACTCTTGTCTCATGCCTCTTCCCTTGTTCATCGGTTTTACGACAGCATATAAAACACTGCCTGGTTGGAGTAGATTTTTTTCCTCGGGATGTGTTCTGGAAAGTGTCGACCTGTGAAGCGCAGTAAGCTTATACTAGGACACCCTGGTCCTGGTAGTTGAATATTTGGTTTATTTAGTTCACAACAATTGATTTTCTGAAGTTCATATTTTTCGCACCTCCTGCTGAAGTATGCAAAATAAAGGAGTTATTTATATAACGCCTGGTGTAGGAGATGGAAAAATATTTTCTAGTAATATTTTTTACCTCCTTTTCTAGCAACCGGGAAGTCTGTAAGATGTTGATCGACTTTAGCATCACCTCCCATAGTGTTGTTGTAGTCATGGACTACCTTCAGAACCAAAGTTGGAATTGGTAAAAAACTAGGACCACTTGTGTCATTTATTAGGAAAATAGGGAATTAAGTATCCTAAAAAGTAGAAACGAACTCAGCTTGGACTTCACAAAATAGAAACGTTAATTGTTCTTCTGCAGTATCACAAATACTGCACGCAGTAATTGCCCGAACTGAATTCGGGCGACATTGGCAAGGGGTTAATAATCCCGCAAATTACAAGTTCCTCGTCACATTTGGGTAATAATGGGTTTTTCTCCAAAAATTTGTTTCTTTATAATAAAGTGAATGGTTGAAATGCATTTAGTTATAAACAAATTCAATAAGGGAAATACACATCACTGATTTATTGAATTATCTCCTCATTTTGTAACTTCTATCGGCGTGCAAATTCAGCCACATGTATCACAAATCCATTTTACTATAGTAACGATATTTTTGAAAATATAGCCAAATGTTGAGATTTAATAGTCGCGCTAATCGCGCAAATTCCTTGTCACATTAGGCATAACAGAAAAAATCATATTTTTTTCCAAATATTTATTTATAATAAAGTGAATGGTGGGATTCATTAAGGCATTTCGCGTTGTAAATGCGTCCAATAATTGAAATATAGATTGGATACTTCCTGAGTTATCAGCACATTTTATAATTTTCGTTGGCTGGCAAATTGAGTCACAAGTAGCACAAAGCGAAAGAGAATTATAGGAATTTTCTCCAATAATTTATTTTTTTCAAACAAAATAAATGTCTTGAATATCTTAAGGGTTACATTTTTTACTAAATGTGCACTCATACCAGTTTAAAAAAATAAATCCATCAAAAATCTAACAATAATGTATTAGTTTTAATTTTACATTTAATATTTTAAATCTTTTCCTTGGGTTCCTAATATATATATAGATTGTTCTGACAATCATAAAATTCCCTCTTAATCTTAAAAGCAAACTGAATTCCATTTTATCGCGTTGCCAATCTAAGGAATAGAAATAAGGTAATTTAAAAATGCGTAAGTAAACATGGATTGAGTAAATTTTTTAAAATAAAATGTTGCTATACTATTTTTCAAATTATACTCACAAACAACAATTTATTTATTTCAATAACCTTTACCTTTTATAATATATTCGATTGAACTTATGACTATAAAATCGCTATTACATTCAGTCTCTTAAATAAATAACCTCGCAAAAAAGGATCTGCATCATTTCATATTGTGAAATATTTTTACGAAATAAGCATTCCTCCATCAATATCTAAATCAAAATCTTGTTTTAAAATAAAATCTGGCCGAAGAATTTAGATGGAGCGATATGGCCATTTGTAAATATAGAGTAGTAATTCAGGTTTCCAAGCTCATGCATAAGTTGATGGAATATGTAAAAAAGGTTGGATATGCTTTTGATTTTTTCTCAAATAAATGATCTCAACTATTTACAAATACATTTAACAAAGGAGAAAAAAGCTTTTTTTTTTTCCTGTTTTAAAGCAAGTTGCATTTCTTAAGTTTTTATACATTACTCTCTACATTTCCATTTTCATCATTTTGTTCTAAATGCCAGCCAGAAAACTTCTATAAAAAGTATCTTACAACTAGATTTATTTGCCTGAAATAAAACAGTTCGGAATGCATTTTGTATGAGCATGTATTTAAGTTAAGGCATAGTATTCTTGTTATCAATATGTAAAATATGTATGCATTTAACTGATTAAGATTTGATCACAAACAATCCTACAAAATAATTTTGCACAACACAAATATGGTATAATATTTGAAAGAAGCAAATTAAATATTTAATTTTCATACATTTTTCTGTTGAATATACGTTTCGAAACTGTTTTTCTCACACTTGGGGGAATAAATATGTTTTCTTAGTAGAGATACATTTTATAAAAATTGATAATATACATTTTTTTAAAGTAAAAACGAAGCATTTCTAAAAAAAATTATTTAAACATATTGGATCTTCTGTTTGGTCCCTAATCCTAAATTATGAAGAGTCCACTTAGTCGCTTCTATCTAATTGGCAGAGCCAAACCATCCTGCCAAAAGTGAATTTGAACCAACAGTGCTGGCCAAGACAAATTACGATTTTTGTAACGGGACATGGTCCATTTCCAAGTTATCTGCATAGAATAGGAGTAAAACCCACTGCGAGCTGTACATGTGGAGAAGAAGGTACTCCGATTCATTACGCTACAAGATGCCCCATCACGAGTTCCTGCCACTTTACTACGCCCAGTGACAATCTGAAAAGTGTCTGGCTCAAAATCATCACCATCAAAAAGGCTGCAAAGCTAAAAATTATTAACCTAATAAACTTTCTCCTTGAATTTAGGGACTTAATAGTTCCAGAGGAATAGGAGGATAATGATGCCCATGACGGTGGTAGACTTCACCTGGAGGAAGATGAGCCATAAAATCCACAAACTCCATCTCTCTCATGTTCTACATTTAGACATTTCCTCTCTACCTGTAACATTTCACCTGTTTTTCATCTCCTTGTATATAGTTCATTATTATTTGTTTGCTTTTTTTCTCACCATCATTCCAGCGCTCTCACTTAATTACTATATCACAATTATTGTCACCATGTTGTATTGACCTATTTTAATATATTTTGTATAACCTAACTAAACTTTTTGTATATATAGCTGAGAATTTCATGTGACCTAACTTACTTTGAGCCGATACACCCAACTATCAAATCCATACTAAATGCATTAATTATTCATTAATCATTATTACCTCATTCATTTGCAGTAAGTGCAGGTATATGTATTCAATTCTGTTTTATCATTTTTAATTTCCTTTTGTTTTTCCATTTATTTTCTTTATTTCTTATATGCATGCAATTTGATTTGTATTTCATATGCCTGTCTTACCACATCCTGCCATGTATTTTGTCTGATACCTATTTTGAATGCTTCTTACGTGTCCACGTGTTAACTCTCAATTGCAACCCAATTTGTGTTAAATAGTATACTTTACAAACCCTCTTTACTGTGTAAAAGTAATAATTTCCAGTGTCTCCATATGATTGCAAGCATAATTGTATTGTCTTGTATGTACTGTGTTCCGTTTTCTTTTCTCTCCAGCGGGTCCATCAAATCTGGTAAAACCCTTTCAGGGTTAGGTACAGGGACCTCTGCTGGTGTTTACTTTACTTTTTGTACTCCTTGAACCACTCGAAACGGTAGCGACAACGGCTTTCAAAGGGATGCAGGAAGGCTGGCGAGCTTTGTGGAGGCTCGGAATCAAGTAAACCGCGACACTTGTCGCCTCGCTGCTGTACATAGTTACTAAGCAATGGCTTTCATGAGTCTTTTTCACCTGCAAGTCTATTTAGAGCTCACCCACTGCAGTGGTTTTCTGGGGTGCCCCCTGTAAGCCTTTTGACAAATATACATACGGTTCGGAAGACTTTCAAAGCAAGAGGAACGACACTTTTGTCGATTCTGAATTCTTCATGGGTCACACCACGTCCCTCCTCCAGCATTCCGATCCTTCTACGACATGTCAAGTGGTCCAGGTGATATCTTCTTACCATATGTCAAGAAATGACAAATTTGCACTAGAATCGGATGTCTTTGACTGTGTCTCCGCCCTTTCTTTTATTGTAGCTTTGAACAGCGCGTGCCCATAACGATTTTGCATACTGTTACAAATTTATAAATAATGATATTTGTCTTAAAATATCTCAGACAGATCGGAAATTCTCACATTTTGGGCAAAAATTGCGGTATTTAGACGTGTTGTAGTTTAAAAGCGGATTTCCTAATGATTTGGCGACTTGGCGAGAAATTGATACTTCTGGAAACATCCATCACCTAAGCTCTAGGACCAATATTTTTCGAGATAGCCTAGAAGCTTCCAGAACCTTGGCGAAATTGGTAGATTTCTCCGCCAAGTCAGGTATAAATACCGCAGTCCGACATGAAAGAGGGAGTATTGTGAAGACAGTCAGTTTAGTGAAGACGATTAGTTGTGACTGCTAGTTGTTCTCTATCTGAGGTATTTGAGACCTGTGATTGGAAGCTGTTTCTTATTATACCTGACAAATTGTAGCTGTATAATTGTGATTGTTACAGCGGGAATTTCGTTTATCTAGTGAAGTTTTTACGAATAAAAGTCTTGTGTTAATTAAGTGGTCGCTTTATTCAACTCTCAATCAACACGAACCCGTGGAGCTCGGTACAATACACTCACGTCACCTGTAACGTTTTGTTTCAGACATTTCCGCACGCGCGACCTCTCTGCTGAATGCGCTGCTCAATGCACGGATCACAAAAACACTTTTTTTTGCAGTTTCATTGTATCGACTTAAAATTTACGTTGCTGCTTAAGTTTTTCACACCAGTATATTTTTAATTTTATTTCTTAAATACTGGAGCAAAAATTAGCAATGAACCTAGGCTTCTTTGTCACTTTATGACCGTTTTTTGCATATAAGAGCTTATTCGACCCATACCGATTCCAAACTTTTACAAGCTTTTATTTCCATAATAGGAATCGAACCCATCTCTTTTGAAGTGAAGGCAAAAGCATGAACTATTCATCCACCAGCACAGCAGAAATCTTTGGACTTCCACTCGAGTTTTGAGGATTCTCTGAACAATAGAGTTTAGATTCATAAAATTTTGATTTTGCTCCTTTATTACCATCAAATACATATGAGTACTTTAGATTTTAAATTTTAGTAATAAAAAGAAAACGTTTTTGTTTTGTTATTTTTTACACAAGCAAATAACTATAAAAGCGTTTTGAAATTTAACTTCATTTTTTCTACTATTGATTTTAAAATATTCGCACATAAAATGTTCCTTAATACAAACAAAAATTAAATAAGCTAATCTTAATATAATTTGAATTATTTCAAATTTTATTTTCTTATTTTTAAAATATGAAAACATTTATACATTATTATGTCTTGTACAATATTTAAAGCATCATTTAAAGTAAATAAAATAAACTAAGGCGGAAGCATTGATCGATTTAATTAAATGGCATAAAACGATATAACAATAATATAAAATCAATATTTCAAATGAAAAATTTAGGAAGATATAATTTCAAAAATTATCTTAATTTTTATACTTTAGAACAGGGCTTCTTAAACTATGGGTCGCGACCCCATTTGGGGTCGCGTAGCAAAATTCTGGGGTCGCGAGAGATAAAAATACAATTTAACAGAAAATGTTATTTAACTTGTAAAATTTATGTTATAAAGATAAAATAACAATTATCGTAGATAAATATATCATAAAATCTTCTAAATCGGAAAGATTGTTTGTACCTGCATTTCTATTAAGACTATTATAATACTCTTAATAGAAATGCAGGTACAAACCGAAAATCCGAAATGATCCTGAAACCGAAATGATTTTG
Organism: Latrodectus hesperus; assembly: GCA_037975125.1. Lineage (NCBI taxonomy): Eukaryota > Metazoa > Arthropoda > Arachnida > Araneae > Theridiidae > Latrodectus > Latrodectus hesperus. The sequence continues at coordinate 119,682,955 of CM075850.1, read as the reverse complement.
AGAAATATTATCAACAAAATTTCTAGGTATTATTGCTGAAGAAACTATATAAACATTTCGTTTTATTCTCATTTAGCCATTGTTTGATTGTGGACGAAGTGCATGTTATTCCGAATTTGTCAGTTTAAAAAAAATTTTCCATTTATACTCGTATATTGTTGGATCTATCACCAGCCAGTTAATTGAATTTATTTTTTTTATCAGTGAAAGTAGTAGTGTTAAGAAAATACAAGTTCCTAAGACATTTAACGATTTGTTTTAAGATTTTAAGTTTATTTTTTAATAAATAGTTTTAAATATTTCACAAGTTTTTATAATAATTATCTACAACTACATAATTTAATACTTACCACGGAACTATTTGAATATATTCGAGAGAATTAAGACGGTCAGAATCAACTTTTATTTTTTGACTATAATAAATACAATTTTATAATTTTTTATGCAATTTTTAATTTTAGATTTTTGTATGTTTCAAAACGAATTCTAAACTTATATATTTTTGTATGTATTTGTATATTGTTACCTAATAAATAAATCATCAAAAAATATTTATTTATTTTTCTTTTATATTTGTATGGGGTCGTCAAGAAACTCGCAATCATAAATGGGGTCGTGAATTACAAAAGTTTAAGAAGCCCTGCTTTAGAATATTATTCTTAAGTCATCAATTGCTATAATAATTACTAGCAAAAAATCATTGCTCTTTATCGTGTTTTCTCGCAAATGTTATTTGCTAAATCGATACTAAAGATAAATAATCAGAATAATTGGGAAATATTTTACATCGAAAACATGATTCTAAATGCAGTAAGAAGACAAAAGAATTTTCAGAAATGTTAAGATCGTTTTTAATGCATGATTTATTTTAAAATTCGGTTTCGTGTCCAAATCATTTAAGTAACTTATTTTCTATTCTTTAGAACATAATGACTAAATAAAAAGATAATTTAGCAACTCTTATTTTAATAAAAAAACAAAAGAAAATATTTAGTATCATTAAAACATTCAGTTGATCTACTAATTATTTTAATATATGCGCATACATTTAAATATAAATCATAATTAAATGCCTTTTACAGAAAAAATCTCATTTTACATGCTCCATTAGCAAACAAATATTTTACTTTCCCCCAAGCAAAATAAATATACTCACTGTAATAAAAAAGGGAACAACCAATTTTAAAATAGTTAAATTTATTTTATATTTTAATTTATTTATAGAAGAATTGACTTTTATAAATAAATGTTTAAATTTATTATGCATTCAAATATATAAATTATTTGAATGCGTTCGAGACAACTTTTTCTTAAAAATTGATTTTAATTTTCTTTTATCTTGTTTTTAGATAAATTGTGGAGTAAAAACAAAAAATTAGTCAAAACTATAATTATATATAGCGTACTTTAGTGAAATCGGCTATTTTCTAGCAAATTTTAGTGAAATTTTTTAACAAAATGATATTGTAACATTTCTTTAGAAAATTTTAATACATCAATCTTAATTAAGTTTCAGTGTAAGCTTTATGTTAAACTGTAATATTTGAATAAAAAGTTCTAAGAAAAATTTTTGGTGCTGTAAATGAGAATGGAGTTTGGAGGCACAGATACAATTTCGAGCTCTACAGACTTTTTAAGGAATAGTTAATTATATTTAAAATATGTCGCTTGAGATTTGCGGACAATATCTGTCGAATGAACGCTTCACCTTTGACTTCAAGAAGATTCATTGTAAGCAGATCTAGAGGTCAGCCCAAACATAGATCGACTGATTGTGTAGAGCAGGGGTGCACAACCTTTTCAGAATGAGGGGCCAAAATATGAAAAAAGATCATGTCGAGGGCCAAAGCGCTACGTAAATGTTAAAACATGTTATAAACGTGAAAACACTGTTTTTTGTGGCAATACGCATGAATTGTATAATTGTTAATTTACTTATTTACTCATGCAAACATTATACAATAAAGTAATAAAACACAAACATTATAGATATGCTTAAAATACTTTATTTCCAGAAAAAAACTTGAAATTGAATAACGGGAGAAAACTTTTTGGTAATTATACAAAGAACACAATTTAAATTTTGAAAAAAATTAGTAAAATTTAATGTGATGGCTATGACTGAATATTTGAAGTTATTGATTTTATGTTGGGCTTAAGATTCGTTGTGGCAATACTAAAACAGAAGAAAGGTTCTCATCTGCTATCCTATTTCTTATTTTTGATTTGTTTAAATTCATTAAAGAAAAAGTTTGCTCACAAATGTAAAATATTTATTCTGATGTAGAATCGTTTTCCTATCAGATTTTTTCTTTTGTTTATTTGAAAGAGTCTCATTTCTTTTTAAATTAGTCTTATTTTATTAACAACATTCGCGGGCCAACTTTAAAGGCGACGCGGGCCAATTTTCACCCGCGGGCCATAGGTTGTGCATCCCTGGTGTAGAGGAAGACTTTAAAGTGTTGAAAGTGACAAAATGGAGAGCTATCGCCTCCCGGAGAACACAATGGAGGAGTGTTTTGAGAAAAGCCTTGGCCCACCCCGGGCTGTCGTGCTGAAGAAGAAGCTTTATGTCACAATGTTCTTTGAAATGAAAAATCACCCAAGAAAAACACTGAGCAATAAAGAAAATATGGCTAAAAATATACAGCACTATGGATATTTTACGAAAATTTACTGAACATTCCCTTTAAAAACAAGTGTAAATAAAAAGTTCTTGATGTATATTTTCTGCTTCATTTTATTGATAATAACACTTCAAAAATACAGCCCAAATTTCATACAAGTATCTTCATATTTACTTGAGATATCGTTTTAACAGGGGGGGAAGGTGGAGCTTTTGTGTTTTGAGAAAATCACCCTTAAAATGTCATTGCGACGATGTTACCAATTCTTTCCAAATGTATAAGCCATTTAATGATTTCATTTACATGGCTAGTAATAGCATATTATAGAAAAACATATAAATTAAAAAATATATAGCCACTTTTTTTACCACTTCCAATTCGAAAATGCAACTTTTCGTTTCGTTTATCAAAAGACAACACATCTTAAAATTCTTGTAACATAATTTCTAGTTGACAAATAGTAAAACGAGAAACTTTTTTGGAAACTTGAAAATTATGGGCACTATATTCTCAAATAAAAAAAAAAGCATAAATAATCGAAAACCAACTTTTCAATGCCTTAAATATTTATATAAATTTATTTATAATATTTACTAACAATATAGCTTTTGTAAATAAATATTTAAATTTATTATAGATTCAAATATTTATTTAAAAAAGTCAAGCACACATATTATAAATATATTTGAATCAATATTTAAATTTATTTATAAATATCTTTCCTTTTCTTTTAAAACATGAACTAAAGCTGTATGACATTTTTTGTTATATATCCTTTGATCATCTGTTTTGGAGAAAAAGAAATGAATTTTAATGATTTCGTCATATTAATATAGTTATATTTTAAAAACATACGATTTGCATTCAATTTTTTCTAAAATGCTATCAAAATTAAACAGCGAATCCATCATTCATTTTTCATTTTTGCATGCTTTCTGTTCATTGATTAATATTAATTAATATTAACAAATTGTTGTTAATATTAGTTATTAATTAATGTTAACAAAGTTTTGTTAAATTTTTACAATTAGAATTTAGATATGCAATACTCAATTTGTAATAATCTAAGGAAACTGAAGAAATCAAAAACAAAACTTTAAAACGTATTTACGAAATATATTAAGCATTCGGAAGAAATTTTTATATACATGGATTTTGATTCCTTTTTATTAATAAATACCCCTAACAATATAAATTGATTATTGAATCTAAAGATAAGGAGGTCCTGGGTTCGAATCCCGGTTCCGGCATGCATGCACTTTTTCTATCTATCCTGTCTTTGTCCTTTCCTTGTATGTATGAGGTGTGAATGGTCGCCTACCCTATAAAACGGGTCCCTATGGCATGTGTGTACTGAAGAAGTCGGACTCCACACCAAACATGGTTCAGTTGGAAAAGTGGAGCAGCGCACCCCATATTGCCAGCCTAGCTGGCACATGACAACAACATTGAATCTAAAATAAATATAACTGTTGAAATAAAAAATATCAAAATTATAATTTGTTAAAATTTAATTTTTCACTTTGGAATTTCAATTTGCGCTTTAAATTTTCATCCTAAACAGTAGAAGTATGTATTAAAAAAGATGAAATTCTTTTTATTGAAAACATTCTCGAATAGAAACTAGTACCCATATACTTACCATAAAGTGCAAGTACATTTAATTCCAAAATCTAATTTTTATCTCAACAGAAAATTGAAATATTATTTGAAATAATATTTGTCTTTTTAAATTGCGAATCATTCTCAATCTACGTTTTTTTTTATCAAGACATTAAAAACAATAAATTATATAAGACTGCATTTCTCAAAATTTTGACATAAATGATATTTTTAGACAATTTAATAATAAAAATATAGTATTTAATGAATTATTTCGTCGGTAAGAATGTATAAAGTCAATAACAATAACATATGCAAAGTAATTTAAATTATGAAGTTTAATGATGTTTATAAAAATCAATGTTTTTAAATATATTAGTTAAAAAATCTACGTATTAAAATAATGTGCAAATAATCAAAGTTTAGAAACTATTAGGGGAAATATATTTTTATGCCACAAAAATATTTTAATCAATTTTTAAATAAAATTTTTGGTAGTTTTTAATAGAAATTTCATAAAATGCATCGTAATATTTAAAACTTTAAAGAAAAGTTATGATTTTTATTCTCAAACATCTATCAATTAAATATATTACGAATTTTTTCTTTTTTTAACAACCAGGTTATATAAAAGAAAATAAAAAGAATGTGACGTTCCCTCTCTTCAGAATGCTTGTACAGGTAAAAATATACTATTTTCTTTTTAGTAAATATAAATTTGTTGTAGTAAGCTATTTAATTTAATAAAACATTTTGCTTTTTTAATTTATTTAATAAACTTCTTAATTCAAACATAGACAACAGAAATGAATTAGAATATAATTTTATTATAACTATTCAAGTGATACTGAATTTATCGATAGCTAGCAAATGTATAAATATTTATTTAACCGTTTAGTTAAGAAATAAAACTGTCACATGATTTATGTACTTACTTTTATTAAAAAGTAAATAAAAACTTGGCTGATATGAGACTATATTTTTTATATGAAAGCATATCTGCGAGTAATTTCTTGTCTTTGTTTAAAATAAAGAAAAAAAAGAGAGAAATAGACTATTCAGAGAAAGTTTTAGAAAATCCAAGAAGTTTTGGATATTTTTTATATCAAAAATAGAATAACATTCAAAACTTTGAAGTTACTTCTTTGAATAGTATCTGCCACTGCTGATGGTTAATATTTATGAATGACTTCCTTTTATAAAATAAATCACTTCTGCTTTGAATCCAAAACTTTAAAGAATTCATAAATATTGATAATAAATTCTTGGATAATTTCTAAACGTTGCATTCTTAGAAATTGGGAAAAATTCTGATCTGAAAGTATAAATTTTTACCAAGCCTTAATAATTTCAGTTAAAATTTGTGTACACATTTTGAAGTCACAACTGATAAATTTTTCATCTAAATTGTTGTTTTTTACACATAAGGGTTAATTCGATCATAGCTATAGTTTAAGCTTGATTCAGAAACACTAGGAACGTCAACATTTGAGGTGAGAATCAAACCTACGAACAACTGAACAAGAAACAAACGATAACAATTCAGTTGTCAGCTTAATCAAATTCTCTTGAAAGTCAACTGTGATTGTTAAACATAAAACAAGAATTCCTTATTTAGCAAATTTTCATCAATATTTCTATTTAAGTCATTTAAAAATGTATTCTTTTTCTTTCAATAAGGCAGGAAGTATCAGTGATGATACGAACTAGACATTGATTATATCAATATATCTTGATTGTATACACTAATTACCTGGGGCCTGAGCAGCTACCAGGCGCGTCGGTAGGCGGTGGATCACCGAACGTCCTGTAGGAATGACAGGATAGCCTTGAATATAGAATCAGAGGCCGCGAACCAGCTCCCGTAAACCCTGGTGTTATGCGTTCCGTGCCTAGGGCTAATTGGCACCGCGGTATTGGTGTCTTAACGGAGCCTCTAGTTGCCTGGCAAACTTCTAGAGTAATTTGCCTTGCCCAGTATCTCAGGCAATGCTGGGTGGACTTATATTACCTGAGCTTATAAATTGTTATCTTGTGGCTGAAAAGACACAAGAAATAACAATCCTTTCTGCATCTACAGGTGATGCCTCTGAAGTTGACCTTGCTGAAAAAGACAAGTGAACTCAGAGGCTGTCTTGTAAAGGGGCAGTAATGAATCCTTCACTTGAGGTAGAAATGACCTCCAAACCATCTTCTGGTGAAAGTCAGGAAGCTATCCCTAGTATGACTGACTCTCTGACCAGGTGGGACTATTTCAGCAAGACCCTATCTGCTGGAAATGTCATACACAAGAGGAAACGGCAGAGCATATCATTTATGAATGCGAGGCTCTTGCCCTCCCTAGATTAACCTCTTTAGGCATCATCCATACTAGAGAGTTACACCTTGACTCCATTAAAGGGTTATCGGACTTTATTAATAAAGTGGATGACCCGAACAACTGGAACTAGGAAACATTGGGTTTGGAGTTAATGGTACAAAATGCTGATAAAAGCAGAGGTGCCCAATGACATACAAACCCAATTCTAAGAAGAAGAAGATACACTAATTAATCCAGAATTTTCTGCTGATTATAGTTCAGTACTTTACACAAATGTTTCAGATAACCCTCAAGAAAATCTCAAGCGTTCCAACATTTAACAGATTGGCATAGTTACGTGTGATAACATATCCCAAACGTAAACCAAATAAGCTAGTCCGCAATTTGACACTGTATTCGTTTCTATCACTTCATTATATCGGTATTCATTTCTACCAGTTAATTAGAGATAAAATGTAAAATATACTAGGTATTTCTTGTAATGGTTGAATTTTGACTGTATAATTTTCGATGTTTATAAAAGTACGCTTGTTAGAGATAAAACGAGTTTCTATGAATTGTTAAAGAGTACAAAATATAAATATTTATTGTTGGGCCTTGGTGAAGGCGTTCGTTTGAATCCTCATTCAATCAAAAATCCTTTATGTTTCCATGGATCATCGATTGAATCGGCAGCTGCAATATGATAAATATGTATGTGGTTGTCGCAATGTCCTCTATGTGAAATGATATTTCCGGGGGCAAACAAAGTGTAGGTTTCTTCTATTTAGTTCCTGCTTTTAATATGAAGACTCGTTTCCGGGGCTGAGAGGGCGTAAGGTGCCACCACTTCCGCCCCTGGCAGTGCAGAAAGGAAGAACTACATTATTTAACACAGCAACAGTTCCCACACTTAATCCTGACCACATAGTTATTAGTGTTTAATTACTTAGTAATCGAAACACCAGACTTCATGTCCGATGAACCTTAATGCTTCTTAAAGAACGTTAACAAAGAACAAACAGGCTGTGGACTAAGAAAATTTCAATTACAAAACAAAAATGATTTTATTTTATCAAAGTTTTTATATAATTAGACTACATGATTCTTTGTAAAATCTTTTTTTTTTAACAAAAAGGCTCTTAATTGGCTTTATAACACAAGAAAGAAATCCAGTATTCTATAAACTTAATTTTGATGCTATATTGTTTCATTGTTTTGAAATAGTATTTTGTCTTTTTCGTTTTTTGAATCTTAGGACGTCTTCTTATCGCAGTCAGAATGGTTGATTAAAAGCATTTCCTCCTTCAAATCCTTGGGTATGACTTCTGACAATCTTAAATCCTGAAGAACCGAGTGCAAGTTGGACGAGGCGGCAGGAGGATGACGCTGCAGAACAGTTATGGATGCTGCACAAATAAAATCAGTATTTAAAAATTGTGACTAATATACACACTTTTCAACTTTTGATACAAAAATATAATAAAATAGAAAACTTGGTAAAAATGAGAAACCACATTTCTTAATTTAAGCCCATTTTTATTTTCTTGGAATGGAAAAAAAAACATTTTCAATATAAATTTAGAAGCATATTTTATTTTTAAAATTTTAAATTTTCTAGTTGTGGTTTTATATTATTATTTTAAAATTTTAATTATATAAAATTGAAAAATAATGTCATTAAAAATTTCTTTGCACAAATAATTATATATAAATTAAACTAATTGTTCATCAGCAAAGTTAACTTCGAATTAAATTGGATAATGAAGCCAAAATTTAACGAAATTTTATAAGAAACTGAACACAAAATTAGATAACATTAAATAAATAAATTCAACGTATAATTTAAAAAATTCAATAAATTAAAAGCAAAAAATTTTAAATTATGAAATTATGAAAATGAGAATTATATCACTGGAAACATTTAAAATTTTGTTTCAAGCAAATTTAATTTATTGGTATATTATTTTCGCATCCTATTTTCATTTGCTTTACAATGAAAATTACAGCAATCTTTTTACAATGTTATAAATATTAGGAGTTGCATCTTTAGTTCAGTAAGTAATGATCACATAAATTATAAAAATATTTATTTTTTAAGCACCCAAACTTATTATTGCTTCATAACTTAATTGGGTGAAAGATGTAGATCTTTATTTTTGAAATAATGTAAAAACGCTTAGAGCATATAAATTTAAAAAAACAAATTTTCAGTTTCATGGCAAATATGATACAAAAATATTCCGATACCATTAAATTTTTTAAAAATAAATTAGAAGTCATAACATTCTAAAACAAGTTGAATAGCCAGCCAAAAATAAAAAAGGAGGGATTTATTCTACTCCCAATACCTGAACTCTGAAGTAAATCCCAAAAACAAACTAATAATATTTGAGCTTTAGAGTTGAAATGTTTCAATTTTTATTACCTAAGTAGCTCAGAGCTCCTCCCAGGCAAGTGTACTCAACTGCGACCGCAGGGTACTCAACGTGCAACACACGGAACTGAAATCTGCGTGGAACTAAACAAGAAATTTCGAAATAAGTTTGATATATAATAATAACAAATTACTAAGATATTATTGGAAACACTAAGAACTGCTCATGGTGATTATCTTATTTATGTTATGAATGAAATTCGTTATTTATCATAAAATAACAAATCATTACCTTCAATAACCATAAATTCAAACCTTATTTAAGAAAAATTATTATATTGAATATACATAGTTCTCTAACATACATACCAATCATAGTTATAATTTCAGTTTTATGACGAGATGAACCCTTTAGATGTGTCTGAGTACACATTCAAACCACATAAGTTACGCAACTCTCAGCTGTTATATCTTACTACAAATTTATGTACTAAATAAATGAGTTTGTCAAAACACCCCAACCAAATCAGACATTCCAGAACTAATTAATAATTGAAATTCTAAAAGATTTGATCTTCGATTGAAATAATATGTCACACCACCTTCATTCATTGATGCTTAAATAACATTCTTCAAGAATAAATCAATTCATTAGCATCATGAACGACTCGAATGATGAAAACCGTATTATTGGCAATGCTTGTTCAACTAGTTTCTATTGCATTCTTTGTAAAAAGAAAATTTCTCTGACATCGGGTACTGGGTGAATAATCCTTTGCCACAATAAGGACGGAAACCGCTAATCATAAATCGTCACCCAGTGAACCAAGTCAAGGAGGCAAATCGTATTACTCATGCCACACCACCACAAACCCGTTTACAGGGTGAGCCACTTTTATTCATATCAGCAGAAAGAACAGAATACTGAAATGAAATACTGAGAAAGGAACATTCATTCCCAAATCGGGGTTCGAACCCCAAACCAACAGAAACGCAAACCTCTGAGGCATCAACCGGCTCCTCGTAAAATCTGGATAGGTCATTAAGTCCAGACTGAACTTGATGTTTTTGATATCTTGAAGATGCTCATAAAAATTTTTATACTTTGATTAGTCCCACAAGCACATTCTGTGCAAAGGTAAAAGTGTACTACCATATCATTATACCTGTAGCTTTAGCAATGAATTACTTTATTCTAACAATTGAAGGATACAATACCGCTAACTCACTTTTTAAATGGTATATTCCACCGAGTTTGCGGATTTGGAATAAACACAGAGTGTGATATATATATATATATATATATATATATATATATATAAATTTCGTGTCACGATGTATGTTCCCGATAAACTCAGAAACTACTGAACGGATTTTGATAAAATTTTGTAACCAGATATAATATAGTCCAACTTAAAAGATAGAATAGTTTTATCTCTTAATTATTATTTTTAATATTTATTATACGACATTAATGTTCTTTATTGTTTAGTTCATAACTTCTAATAGATGGCGGTTTAGCATCTAAGTTGCACAGGTATTCGTAGATGGCGACGTGTTTATTTTTCTAGATTATACATCTTCGAGAAAATTAACGTACGCAATCGCGTGGTTAAATGAATTTATATATTTTTTATTATTATATTTTCATGATGTATAATCATACTATAACAATTTTTACCTTGAATCACTTTCATAATTATACTTTGTATTGAGTTATTATTATTGCGTGTTCGTTTGAATATCTTTAATATTATAAATAGTAAAGTAAATTCATTTATTGCTGTTTTTCTCTACTAATTTTCATACACACTCAAAACATGTAAGTATTTCTTGACAACTTACTATTTTTTTTATTTTTAACACATAATTTGATAATTATTAATTTATTCAGTAGAACAGTCTAATTTATTTATTCAAATGATAAATTCTTTTAATTTTTTATTTCAGTATAATACCGCGGAAAAATTTTTTTAGTTTTAATAATTAAAAATTGAAAAAATAATAGTTCGATGTCAATATTATCTTACTTATCATTTATAACAATTATTTTAGATGTTTTAATTTATATAGTATATTTTATCAGTAATTTCACTGATTACTAACTATAATTTAATATAAGATGAATAAAATGTAAAAATTCAGAAAGTATATATTGATTTGTGCTTAATTTCAAAATTTCATTTTTACATATTACTTTTAAATTTTGAAACGTTTTTATTTTTAATCTCATATAAATGAACCTATTTTAAATTTTTTTAGAAAATATTAATTTGATTGTCTTGAGGTAGTAAAAAATTGATTCAATGTATTATAAAAACTCAGCCCTTTCTGGCGCGTGGCTGGGTCCTTTAATATATATATATATATATATATATATATATATATATATATATATATATATATATATATATATATATATATATATACACACACACACTTTGCAACTCGTTTCACACAGATTAATAAACATCGTAAAAGTAAAACAATTTCTCTGAAACAATCAACAAAATCAGTCTCCAGGCTATAACAGTAAGCACACAATTTTACAGTAAAATACTTTATCTTACACATTTCACAAGCTGAGTATAATCTCTTCATGAGAGTCTTATCTCAAAGTTTTCTTTCTTGAGAAAAATCTCGAAATATGAGCTGAAGGAAATTCTTGGAATCCTGTTGCTAATTGTCACTAAATGAACGATATTCCGCATATCTGGCAACTCTCCGCAATTGTAACTTTCTCAAAAGTTACCATACATTAAACGCCACTGGGTTCCATTCCTTTTAAACTAGATGAGTTTTGGAGGAAAGCAAACCTCACACGAAGGTTTCTCGGAATATTTTCTAACAATAAACTTTCCTTTTTACTCTCTAGTGATTACATCCAGTGTTGAAGAGGGCGTTTTTCACTACAAATGGTGAAGAAGCGAGATTTAAGGCAGCATTACTCTTCAAATTTGATAACAATTACTTTAACAAAATAATTACCTTTACAGTTTATTTGTTGTACATATTAGAGTATAATATATATTTAATTAAAAACTTTAAACAATATATATCGAAGTGTTTTTCCTTTTTAATAAATAACTCCAATTATTATTTTAAAATTTTACAAAGGGAAAATATCAAAAACATAATTTTATTCTTTCATTTAGGGTCCAGTTTGTGGAAGAAGTGCGATAACAAAAAATGCTATTTAATGAAACTAAATTAGATGTTTCACATTTAAAAAAATATCTCTTTTAAATGAGTACTAACATTTATTCCAAGAGTTCGCAAATCGTTAACTTTAATCTAAAAGTGATTATTTAAAAAAATTATTTTCTTTCTCTTTATCATGAGAAATGGATAGAAAAATTAAGATTAAGGAATACAAAAAGTAGGATTGCAAGCCATACGAGTATTATGACAATCCATGTGCCTTATGGCACAGGTCCGAGGTTCGATCCTCGGGCTGGGCAAGGTTGACTCAGCCTTTCATCCCTTTAGTGGGTCGATTCACTGAGTACCAAGCATGCTTGAGAACTAAACACTGGGAGTCTTACGTTAGGCTGACCACCTAACTGGGACATATGCTTAGCACCCCAGGGCCCGCGGTCACGAAAACAGTTATGGGCACTGTAGGCCTTGGCCCACATGGGCTGTCGTGCCATGGAGTTTAGTTTAGTTTAGTATGTGCTTTATGGAGTAAAATAGTTATGCTAAAATGTTCCATTTTAACAGTATGAAAATTCCACAAAGTGAACATTAAATAACAGTTTAAAATTATGTATCATTATAAAAAAAATCTATAGTTTACACATTAAAAATATATGTAACCCATAGTAACTTTTGAATTAATTATTGCACATGAAAATGTGACTTTAGAAATATCGAACATTTAAATATCAATTCAATACGAAACTTACAGGTATCCAATTTTAACTGCAATTCGCCGGATGATTTTCCTCTTTCTCTGTCGAGTGTTCCATTATCGAATTTCTCTTCATTTGTTCTATAAAATTAAAATCCATTATAAGTACATATAAGCCTTTTAAAAAATTCTCTAATTTTGCAAATAATTTACTATAAAAAATAAAACAGCTATATCTACATTGGAAAAGCTGTCAAAATCTGGTATAGAACTTTCCACATTAGATGCAAATATGGCGGGCAGATGGCGTAGTGTGATGAAGTAGTAGACGCGCACTATTACTAAAAGATATAATGTGGTAAGAACCCTTAACAAATTAATTGAAATCATCGAAAACTGAAACTGCACTGTTCACTTAAATGTTGCCAAATTCTTGTTGCGGTTATGTGTGACACTTGGACAAGCCAAGCTCGTTAGCCGACGACTACGAAATTAAGTCAGAAGGGTGCGTCTTTCGTTGAATCAGAGCACCACGAAGGTGAAAGTACGACTCTAAGATACTTCCGATAGATGGCGCCACCAGAGGATACACTTCCTGAATTTTGACTTTGATCTGAATCGAGAGGACATTTTCTCCAGACCATTACACTCATGATAATTGCTCAACGACCGAATTCTTGTATTTAAGTATTGTACTTAGTACAGGTAAATCCTACAGTTACAAATAACTTTCTTTTTAATTTCATATCCTTTAAATATTGCAAGTTTTAAGCATTGTGAGTTATATAATAGAATCATATTTTCTGGAGAATAATCCAAAATTTTAAAGGCATTATTGGAATTAAAAGGAAAGATTTTTATATGACAGGAAAATATTATATACATTATTTATAATGTATTGGTGATCCAAATTCACCGGTTTTGTGGCACGTAGCTTTCAGAGAAAAAAAAACTTTCGTGTAAAAAATTTCTTATTTCTACCGCCCGCGGCTGAATCTATTACTGCCCTTTCAGCAGCCCCTGAGGAAGCTGGTATTTTGTTTCGTTTTCCTTTTATTCTGTGCATCTTTTAAATTTTGATCTATCTATCGAATATATGTTCCATCTGTTTACTATATTGTGTCATTTCACTTCATTATTTTGTTCATATGGCATTTGATTAATTTTAAAAAAATTACACAATTATATATGTATATATGTATACACTTATATACATATATGTATGTATATAAGTGTGTATATTTATATGCAAAAATGAAGTCAAAAATTAGACAAACAGCATCAAAATGAAAATGGATTTTATTTCATGCAGGAAAGTGTCTTGTTTTCAAAATTCTTTGATAAATGCATCGTGCACAATGAATGAAACGTTTTGAAGGAATAAAATATTACAAAATTAATAAGACAGTGGCTAAAAAACAGTCATCGCTTACTCTTATATTAGGCAGTTTCCGGATCCCCTTGTCATTCAGAGAGGTAAGACAAGGGGGACAACACTGGGACTTCAGAGTTCGTTTCAGAAAACTTTTTGCTAAACTTTCATGCTTGGGTTTAACCTCATTTGACTTAGACCTACAATTCAAAAACAAGCAGACCCCCCACCCAAGATTGGAATCGAATCTAAGTGCTGTCCCTCAACAGTAGACAGTTGTAGGTGCATGTAAGTACTATTGTTATTGCACCAGCATACTTCCTGGTACCTAGCTCAGAGTTGGGCTCCACCCATTAGTAGAAGCAGACGGAAGGAAGTCTTCATAATTTAGAAGGAGAGATCAAGCAGAAAATACCCTTGACGACCACTTTCAGAGGTATCATTTCACTTGGCGGACATTGCGAGTACGACATATCTAAAGTGCTCCAGCCCCTGGAACCAGGGTGTACGCGTACCTTCCTGGGGCTTGAGCAGCCACAAGGCGCGTCGGCAGGTGGTGGATAGCCGAATGTCCTGTAGGAATGACAGGATAGCCTTGAATATAGAATAAGAGGCCGTGAACCAGCTCCCGTAAACCCTGGTGTTATGCGACCCGTGCCTAGGGTTATTTGGCACCGCGATAATGGTGTCTTAACGGAGCCTCTAGTTGCCTGGCGAACTTCTAGAATAATTTGCCTTGCCCAGTAACTCAGGCGATGCTGGGTGGACTGTCATATTACCTGAGCTTATTAACTGTTATTTTATGGCTGAAAAGACAATAAAAATAACAAACCTTTCTGCATTTGCAGGTGAAACCTCTGAAGTAGACCTTGCTGAAAAAGACAAGGGAACCCAGAGGCAATCTAGTGAAGGGGCAGCAATGAATCCTTCACAGGAGGTAGAAATGACCTCCAAACCATCTTCTTCTGGTGAGAGTTAGGAAGCTATCGCTAGCATGACTGACTCTCTGACCGGAATCAAGCTTAAAAAGAGACTTTCTGGTGCCCAGAAAAGGATGCTGGTAAAGGAACGCAAAATCGCTGAGGGGACTTGGGTGGAAAAACCCAAGGCAACCAAAGGCGAGAAGCGTCCCGCCAACCGGACGAACCAGGGCAAGGCCGGAAAGGCTGCCAAGAGAGAAGGACCTGGGTGGTTTACTTACAGGGCGGCTCTCACGGCGATCAAGATGGCTGTGCTCATAGAGGATCATCCGGAAAAACGGTTAACAGAGGAATAGGCCTTCGACCTGGAACTCTTGTTAACCAAGAAAATAGGAAGGAATGAGGAGGGTTTTGCCCCAATTTTCCTATCCTGTAAACTTGAGAATGGGGCACTTATTATCAACTGTGCAGATCTGGAGAGCTCAAAGTGGCTGGAACAGAATGTCAGTGACATAAGCCCTTGGCAGGAGCAAAAACTCTTGGTAGGTGAGGCAAGGAAACTTGTCAGAACCACCAAGATAATTGCAAAACTGCCGAAAATCTGTAGTAAATTGGAGCCTAAAGAGCTCCTGAGAAAAATCAAGGCTCAGAACGGTGGGGTCACTCAAATGGAGTGGAACGTTCTGAACATTAAGAACGACCCATCTGGCAGGGCCATCGTTCTTAGTGTGCCTGAACTAGATGCTGCCACACTTGGTGTAAGGGGATATAAGTTTCATATTGGACTTCACCAAGTGCAGGCTAAAGTACTTGACAAATCTGCTCCTGCTGATAGGGGTGAAGGTAGTTCAAGCTAACCTCCAACACAGTAGAAGTGGTACTACCAACCTTAGTAAAAAATTTCTTGCTGGAGATATACACCTGGCCCTGATTTAGGAACCCTGGTTGGTTAAGGGGAGAATCAGTGGCCTCAAAGGAACTAAAGGTAAGCTTATCTATTGTACCAATAGTAACGCTAGAACTTGCATACTCTTACATAAAAACATTGATATTTTACCCCTCTCTGAATTTATCCTTAAGGACCTGACAGCTGTGAAAGTCAGAATCAACATAGAGGGTAGGGACAGAGAAATTGTTTTTGGCTCTGGGTACCTGCCCTATGAAGAGAAGGCTCCACCTGACCATTCTCTGCACAAGCTCATGAACTTTTGCAGAGATAACAACTTACAAGTAGTCCTAGGACTAGACTGTAATGCTCACCATGTTGTCTGGGGAAGTACGGACACAAATAAAAGAGGTGAATACCTTTTATAATTCATTCTAAACTACGGGTTAGATATTCCAAATGTGGGCAACGAACCAACTTTTATTACTTCCAATCGATCTGAAGTAATTGACATTACTATAGCGACAACGCTGATTAGTAAAAATATCAAAAATTGGAAAGTAGATGGCAGACCTTCTGGCTCAGATCATCAAAACATCCATTTTGAAATTCACTCTAATGTGTGTCTAGATCGCAGATTTAGAGACCCAGTTAGGACGGACTGGAAGAAATTCGAGGAGAAACTGACTGGGTTGGTTGAGCTCGGGAACATACCTATTAGAGACAACTACTACGATCTAGAAGTTACAGACCTTCTGCAGAGTAGTATTCTAGATTCTTATCATAACAATTGCCCTATTCGCACTAGGAGAGCTGAACTCCAATGTCCTTGGGGGAATGACTCTCTAGCAGCCGAAAGAGCAAATGTTAGAAAACATTTTAATAAAGCCAAGAAAAATGGTGAATGGGAGAACTATAAAACGGCCCACACTAATTATAACAAACTTGTTAGAAAAAGCAAAATTAACTCCTGGAGGAAATTCTGTGAAGAGATAGATTCTATTTCTGAAGGAGCTAGACTCCAAAAACTCCTTAAAAGGGATGAACCTATTTTGGTTGGCACCTTAAATGACGAGGAGGGTAATTTTGCTGCTTCCGAGAAAGAGGTTATGGAAATTATGACCAAAACCCACTTTCCAGGAGCTAGAGATATTTATAGCAACGAAGGGGAGCACTGCATTGGCTCTTTGCAAAGAGTCAATAGCGATCAATGGACCATCGCTAAAAATATCGTAAACTACAACATTGTTAAATGGGCAATCTTTGCCTTTAAACCTCTAAAAAGCCCAGGGCCTGATGGAATTATGCCCATCATGATCCAGAAGGCAGAGGAGGTTATCATACCAGTGCTAACTAGAATTTACAGAACTAGCTTAGCACTGGGTTACATACCAAAGATATGGCAGAAGACTAGGATTGTTTTCATTCCTAAACCTGGCAAGGACACCTATGACCAGGCCAAGTCTTACAGACCAATCAGTCTTTCTTCATTCTTTCTTAAAATTACGGAGAAAATCATTGATCGGCATATTAGAGATTACTTGGGTAGTAATAGTCCCTTGCATGCTCTTCAATTTGCCTATCAACCCGGCAAATCTACTGAAACCGCTCTACATCAGCTAGTTTCCAAGATTGAAACCACTCTGGATCAAAAAGATATTGCCTTGGCAACTTTCCTCGACATCCAGGGTGCCTTTGATGACACTTCCCATCCATCCATCCTCAATGCACTTAGAGGGGCAGGGATTAATCAGACCCTGTGTACTTGGATTGAGGCCTTAGTTTCGGATAGATGTATACAAATGAACATCTTCGGTGAATCATTTGAAAAAAAGACTACTAGAGGTTGTCCTCAAGCAGGTGTTCTGTCACCATTACTTTAGAACCTAGTTGTAAATAGCCTTATAAAACATCTAAATGATAGAGGCTATTATACGCAAGGATATGCTGATGGCATTGTCATCCTTATCCTTGGCAAAGATTTCGACATAACTTGCCATCTCATGCAGGATGCTCTAAGTTATGTAGGTCAATGGTGCATGGATGGTTAATCCTCAGAAAACCTACCTTGTACCTTTTACACGCAAAAATAAACAGAAAGGTTTTTTTCATACCAAGACTTTTTGATGTTGAAATCAATGTGGCTTCACAGGTGAAATATCTGGGCATTTATTTAGACCAGAAACTCCCCTGGAATAAGCACATTGATGATAAAATTAACCGAGCAAAGAAAAGCATTATGATTTACAGGCGAAGGCTTGGTAAAAACTGGGGTTTACATCCAAAACTGATGGCCCATTCTCACATATGCCTGTGTGATCTGGTGGCGTAAGGTGGAACAGAAGACTGTGATTGACAGACTAGGAGGTCTACAAAGACTGGCCTGTCTCTGCATCACAGGAGCAATGTCCACCACGCCAACCAGAGCATTGAAGGTTGTGTTGGATCTGACTCCCTTAGACCAGCGGTTCTTAACCTATGGGTCGCGACCCGAAATTGGGTTAAGACCACATGTTTGATAGGACATTTGAAATAGTTTTTACAACTAGAGACAAATGGGATAACAACATGTTTGAAACTAAAGCAGGAGATCTAATCTGGTACACAGGTGGAGCACTGAAGAACAGCCTCTCAGGACTGGGAGTATGTGGCATGTCACTAAGAACCAGCCTGTCTGTAAGCCTTGGGCGATACGCTACGGTCCTCCAGGCAGAAGTTTTGGCCATTATCCACTGTCTGCGACTAAACACGAGGAAGGGCTACCACGGTAAGTGGATTCTCATTTTTAGTGACAGTCAAGCCGCTTTAAAAGCGCGCAGTTCTTTCGAAATCAAATCTAAAATGATTTTGGAATGTAGAAATTTTCTTACAGAATTTTCAACTAGAAACAAAGTGATCCTTGTATGGGTGCCAGGGCACAAAGGTATCGAAGGTAATGAAAGGGCTGATGAGCTTGCTAAACAAGGATCGTCTTTTGTTCCCATTGGTGCAGAACCTTTTTGTGGGATCCATTTGAAGACCGCAAAAACCAATGTTCTTAGATGGGAAATACGGAAGATGTGTGAAGCTTGGCTCAAACTCCTGGTCAAACCCATGCTAAAAGTATGATCTGTGGGTCATCAGCGAGGATTGCCTCTGAAATTCTTAGATGTTCTAGGCAGAAGATACGTTTAATCGTAGGCTTCATAACTGGGCACTACTATTTCAGAAGACATCTCCATAAAATGGGACTGTTTCAGCAAGACCCTATCTGCAGGAAATATCATACGGAAGAGGAAACGGCCAAGCATATCATTTACGAATGCGAGGCTCTTGCCCTCCCTAGATTAACTTCTTTAGTTATTATCCATACTAGAGAGTTACACCTAGACTCCATTAAAGGGTTATCGGACTTTATTAATAAAGTAGGTGACCCGAGCAACTGGAACTAGGAAACATTGGATTTGGAGTTAATGGTACAAAATGCTGATTAAAGCAGAGGTGCCAATGACATGCAAACCAAACCTTAAGAAGAAGAAGAAGAAGAACGTGCTCCAGCCACCTTTAGTGAAAACAATGGATCGTTTGTTAAGCCAAGATTCGAACTCTCTGTACTGAGAGCGACGCCCTCACCAACCAGACCCCCGCGGCCGAACCGTTCAGCTGAAAGTCTGATCATTCAGCCTCCAGCTTGTCGATCCCGTGATGGAAGAACTAAAACATAGATCAAATTATGTAGCTATGGAAATGTTCAGATGTCACAATAAGGTGTCCAAATAACACAGAATAGTTTTCAAAACAGTGCCAAAAGAATTTTTAACCGTCTTCAGCAAAGGTATAAAAGGGATTTACCAAAATATATTATTTCGAAAGAGCTGTGGGGAAAGTTACTTTATTTATTTTTAATTATTATAGAGATTATTCATCGGCGTCATTTGGGAGAGACCCGTGGAACATAGAAACTCGCTTATCTCAGTAGTGTACCACATTGTATTAGCCTATATATCAACGTTAAGATACAGCTCCCTGAAATGATCTTACACTGTCATGGGACACATTTGGGTAATATTTGTCGTAAAATGAAATCTTATTCTATCAATTTGAATACATAGCTGGAATAGCAGTGTTTGTCTGTGTGACAAAAAATAATGTACTCCGATTTATATATCGTTTCCTGTGTTTCGTTGTATTTTCTTATGGGTTATTATTCTTCGATAAGAACTCTTCTACATTTTTGAAAAGAATTTAAATATTAAAATTTTATCTGATACCTAAGCAAACTGAGTGACAAGAACATGAGACAATATTTCAATTAAGTAATTCCTTGTAATTAATTTTAACGCTTCTCTGTCAGATTGAAATATACTGCTAAATCCTTCTTCCAACGACCACTGCTTTAAAATTTCTTCAAAAAATTTTTTATGTAAATGTCCATGATGCACTTTATATATTCCTTCACTTCATATAAAAATTAAATATTTTCAACTTAAATTGTTTCTTCTGAAAAATGTGTTATAATAATTGCTACCTTTTTTTCATGTAAATCATTTTTATTGCGAAACTTAATATATTTTTACATAATATCTTATGAACATAACATCTTTTAAAGAATAAGAACCCCGGTGACTCAGTGGTAACGCTTCGATCACAGAAGACACAGGTCCCAGGTTCAATCCTCAGGCTGGGCAAGGTAGTCTTAGCCTTTCATCTCTTCAGTGGATTAATAAAATGGAGTACCAGGCATGGGAAATAAACATTGCTTGGACTAACACTAGGGGTTTCGCCTTAGACTGACCACCTACCCGGGACATATACTTCGTACTCCAGGGACATTGGTCACGAAAAGAGATATGGGCGACGTAGACCATGACCCACGGGGCTGTCGTGCCACTGAGTTTGTTGTGATGCAATATCGCATTTATTTCTCGATAGCACACAAGGCTGCGCCGATCGTTACTTACGGGTATTTGGAGTGGGAGGTGTACTGCACCCCTAGTCCGTCCCTGCCTGGTATGTAATTCACCCTCTGGCAGTCAGCTGCTCCCATCACGTGATGGCGACTTTGGGCGACCACGTGCCACCTCCCTGCATACTGAAAAAGAAGGAATCACAGTTGAACGAGAAACACTGAGGTGTTTAATTCCATTCGGAAATGTTTGAGGACATCATAAACTTAATCTATTGCTAATAATTCATTTAGAAATGTCAGAATTTTTTATATTTCGTGGTCAAATTAAAAATTAGGGATCCGCTTTATCAAAAAATATTTCAATATTTTTAAATTTGTTGAATGTTAACAATTTTTAAATGTACACTTACATTTAATTTCATAAAATGTATAAAATCCTTATTGTATTTCAAAATTTTGAAATGTAAAAATTTTTCTGCATTTCAAATGAACCATTTAATAAGCTATCTTGGATAAAATATTTTTAGTAGTTTAAAGGTAAAAGAAAGTCTAAATATTTTTAATCAAAATTTGGTTATTTTTTTCAGTTTTTCTAACTTTTTCAAAAACGCAACATATTAAAATTTTGAAGACTACTTTTGCTTTAATCATATAATCGATTTATCTACTCAGTGATTTTCTGATATTTTTGCTATAAAATTTTGTCGTTTAACTTGTGCACTTAATCGGCGTACTTATCGCTACATCGGCACAAAATGAATTTTTTATATATCTTCAGATAATTGTTTGTGATTATTTAGGAAATAAACTAATCAAAAATTGATCTATTAAAAAATTCATATTTTCCATCAATTTCTGCTTTGTTGTTTAACTCGACTTGAAAGTTTTGTCGTTTAACTTGTGCACTTAATCGGAGTACTTATCGCTACATCGGCACAAAATGAATTTTTTATATATCTTCAGATAATTGTTTGTGATTATTTAGGAAATCAACTAATCAAAAATTGATCTATTAAAAAATTCATATTTTCCATCAATTTCTGCTTTGTTGTTTAACTCGACTTGAAAGTTTTGTCGTTTAACTTGTGCACTTAATCGGAGTACTTATCGCTACATCGGCACAAAATGAATTTTTTATATATCTTCAGATAATTGTTTGTGATTATTTAGGAAATCAACTAATCAAAAATTGATCTATTAAAAAATTCATATTTTCCATCAATTTCTGCTTTGTTGTTTAACTCGACTTGAAAGTTTTGTCGTTTAACTTGTGCACTTAATCGGAGTACTTATCGCTACATCGGCACAAAATGAATTTTTTATATATCTTCAGATAATTGTTTGTGATTATTTAGGAAATCAACTAATCAAAAATTGATCTATTAAAAAATTCATATTTTCCATCAATTTCTGCTCTTTTATTCCTCAATTTCAGTCAAGTTTACAGTAGACAAAATAAAAAAAGAAATAGCGCGAACTTCTTTTACCAATTACAACTGTGGCATTATAGTATCATACAGCAGTAAAGAATTCAATAAGTGATGCAGCAAATGAAGTTTGGGTCCGTGCACCTTAAACTTCTCTCCTTGCACGATGGTATCAAAACCAATTTGCATGAAAACTACATTAATTGCATGATTCGATTATTCGAATATATTCGTTTTTTGGTTATTAATGCCTCTTTTTCGTACAAATGAAATCATAGATTGCTTATCTCTTGATAAACCTCAAATTTTAAAATCCATCGCTGTAAAATATTAAACAACTTTTAAAATAACGAAATAAGGATTGGATCAAAAGTGGTTACTCGAGATACGTTTGTGAACAAAACGAAACTATCGATGAAATTAGCCAAATCTTGATTTCAAATGAATAATCTATATAATACTGTTTCTTTAATTTGAAAGACGTCACACCAATCTTAGTCACTTCAATTTCTTTAAAATTTCCTTAAGTCAAAAGTTTCTTTAAGCTTATGCGGTTTGAGTTATTAATAAATATATTTTTTTTCTAAAATTCAGAATATATTTTAGCACATATATTAATTTATAGAGTTATTGAAGTAACTTAATAAATATCAAGGAATATCTTACTCTTTCAAGATCCAGGTCTTTGACATATTTTGGAGGTACTGGGCAAGGTCCAAGAATCAGTTGACCTAAGGATAAAGGCAAGAAGAACAGCAAAATATACAGCATCACTGGTTGAAATTGTTTTTTAGCGTTCCACAAAAGATTCCACTCGTTATCCTAATGCATAAAGAAAAGTCATGATTAAATGAAAACAAATCGCGATATTTTTCTGTTATTGGAGCCGCATTCATGTGCTCCAAACATCTCAGCATTGGGCGGAAAATTCAAATCGAAAAAAATAAAAAAAATAATCACCAAAATATTTACGATACAGTCATGGTGAAAATGTGAAGAAAAGATCAAACTTCATAATAAAAATGACAACTTCTTTCAGTAAGCTTCAAGTTTTCTTATAAAAGAAGTTTCTGTCAGATTTGGAAAATGTTACTCTAGTATAAAAACAATGACCTCATAATTATTTTTAGCAATTTTACCAAAAAATTTGATGAAGAGTTTGATTCCACAAATTTGATGAAATGTTGTTATATTCTGTTAAATAAAATACAGAAATGATCATTTCAAATTTCGCATTTATTTCAGAAAGTTGAAATAAATTTTGTTTTCCTGTACTGAAATATACCAATAGAAGTCAGATTTTAAAATTTATATTCTTTTCCTTCCAGTTTCAGCCATTTTTGTTTTCACTCCAATTTTATTTTCTAAAAATAATTTGAAATGACGTTTTCAATTCATAGAACATCCCTTAAGTCAAGTTCGATATACAGAAAAATGATCACTTCTTATGATCTATTTCCCAATTTTAACAAGTTTGACTCCGATAAAAGAAAATTTCTCAAATTTTTATTAAAAATACACAAATGATCTTTTAAAATTTCTTATTTGTTTCAACGTGTTGAAAAAAAATTTCGTCTCCCTTGGACATTTTTTTCCAAACGAAATATACCAACAAATGATGTCAAATGTTGAAAACATTTTCATTTCCTACTAATTGTAACAATTTTTTTGGCGAATTATAACTTCTGAATTAACTGAAAATACAATTTCAGTTCAAGAAACAACTCTGAAATCACTCTTTTCAGAGAAACTGTTACCGATAGCCTGTCCTATCTAAAACTAAGAGTGTAGATTACGCCATAACTGCTGAGATAGCGAATTCATTCCCACGGTCTTTGTGGTTTCTTCTGGAATAATTGTGTGTCGATGCATTCCAAACCTTTCAAGCGAGCTGCACGATGCTTTCCTCGAGCGATGACTTCTCTTTTTCCTACAGCTGTGAACTCGAAGACGATGTGTTCATGCCGTAAGAAATTTATGCATTCATTTATGCGCCTTATTTTATATGAAATCATTTTTCTACGTAGTTTCTCATGAAGTCAGAAAATCGTTCAAAATTATCAGAGGAGGAGGAAAATGCTTCCCAATTATTTTCTTAATGAATTTTTCTCTGATGATGAGAACTACGGAAAATAATAAAAGAGCATGAGAATTCTTCAATTTTACTTTAAACTTTATATAATTGTGTGTTCTTAATTTGCATGAATTTATATGGTTATATGAAACCAGTTTAGTAAGCAATTTATTGTTTCATTAATGCCGATGATGCGCGATAATAACAGATACTACTTAATGACAGCACGATTTTTCATTTTTGTTTCACAATCTCT
Source organism: Latrodectus hesperus (assembly GCA_037975125.1). Taxonomy (NCBI): domain Eukaryota; kingdom Metazoa; phylum Arthropoda; class Arachnida; order Araneae; family Theridiidae; genus Latrodectus; species Latrodectus hesperus. The sequence continues at coordinate 119,658,374 of CM075850.1, read as the reverse complement.
AAAGTAACATAAATAATATTGACTTTTTGACAAACCATCTTTTATTATCATCATAAAAAATAATTTTGAGCGACATTTTTTTTTTCAAAATTCGTTATTGTATACAAATGTATATTTTCACTGAGAACAAGTCTAGACAACATAAATAAAAAGAAAAAAAAACAAATTATATAAATATGCAAATTAAACTTTAAAGCGTAGTGACTGCATAATATTCTAAAAATACTTTCCTGAGAATAATTGTCCACTGCAATAACAATATTGATTTTGTGACCAATTTGAATTATGTTTTCTCAAAATGCAGTTTCCACAAGACATTTTGATTTGGAAACCATCGATCTGCATTTAGGTATAAAATGAAATAATGGCTTTGTATTAAAATTGGATTTTTTTTAGATCTTATCTGAAAAAAATACTTTCAGAAAGAGAGAGAGTTTTTTCTCATAAATCATTAAATGATTTTTACCAGGACTACAGTCCATTGAATAGTTCTAATTAGCAGTAGATGGCTTGCGTTCTATACATTTGAAGATAAGAATGTTTTAATAAAAAAAATAATTTCTTCAACTTCTTTCGAGCACAGTAATTATATTAATCATATAAATAACCTCATTTCACATTTTATTCCACTTTAAAATACCTATACAGTCACATCAAAATTTTTTATAACAATTTAATCTTTAGCATAATGGCCACTTAGAATAAAACTATTTGAATGACTGAAATAAAATTTGTATATCAATACCAAAAATTATCATTCATGTAAAAATTAGTCGTTTTTGCTTATGTTTTTTATCTTTTGTGCTTACAATTTTCATGATAATTGAATCTTTGAAGTAGCATGAAGGATAATTTAAAACTTCCCTGGAATTTAATTCATTTAAAAGTCGAAAATATATAGAATGTTAGCCTTTTTATATTCTAATGCTTTGCTTATAAATTTTATCGTTTACTTATGTGTTGTAATTTTAATGGAATTAATGGAAATTTTTGATGTAATTTGAATTATAGTTTAAAATCATTTCGAATTCAATCACTTTAATGCTTGAAAAATATTTCGGTACTTATGTATTAGCGTCACCATAGACAATTTTACTATTAATAAAGGTACTATTAATAATTATTATTAAATAAAATTCATGCAAGAATGTCAATATCTACTGCTTTCATTTCATGGTTAAGAACGATATTCCCGAAGCGCTAATTTGGCTTGACACAAAATTTGCGTCTGTGACGTTGAAATTTACTAAAATTTCAAATATTTCATTAGTTTGATCGTATGTGCTTACAGTTTTCATGTGTGTGTGTGTGTGTGTGTGTGTGTGTGTGATAAGTGAATATTTAATATTATTTCCATGAAATAACTTTTTTGGAACTTACTACTTTAATATGGTTATTTTATTGTTTCCTTGTAATTTTCCTTTCATTCGCTTATAATTTCCTTAATAATGGAGTCTTTGATTACTGCCTATAATAACTAAACCACTCAGAAGCATGACAACCAATAGGGTGGTCAAGGCCTATATTGCCCTTTATCAATTTTTATGACAGAAGACTCTGGGGTGAAAAGCATATGTCCTGGTTCCTGGTCAGGTGGTCAGTTGAACACGAAAACCCTAGAGTTTAGTTCCCAAGTATGCTTGGTACTCAGTTTTACGAACCCACTGGAGGGTGAAAGTGGTTGTGTCGACCTTGCACAGCCCGAGGATCGAACCTCAGATGTGTACTGGGGGAGCTCGAAGCGCTAACCACTAACGCCACTGTCTACAATAATCTGTGTTATAATAGGAATTATTAAATATAGTTCTGTAAAATACTAATACAATTTCTATAATAATTTAATTTACTGGATATGACCTATTTTAACGCTCAAAAAATATTTTATGAGGATATTTTACATTTTTTATCGTCTGTTTTGATGCTAAACTCCTTAAACTGTTCAAATTTTTCAATGTATTTTTCATAAACTGTTGCTGTATTGGAACTGAATGTCAATATGTTTATATTTTCTTGTCAATAAGTGGCAACAATTTCCTAATGAACCAATTCTTAAAATAAACAAACCAAAAAAATTATCTTATAGAACAGGGCTTAGAACTTAAATATGATTGTTGCTTGATTTCTTAATTCATTTAAGATAAAATATAATAATTTTTTTAAGTATGAGAATGGTTAAAAAAAAGAGGAACTAATTATTTACTTTAAAAATGAAAAAAATACTGGAACTATTCTATGACAGATGTCTCTGTGTTTCTGAAAGTCCTGCAACACACTGCGCTTTTTACGATATGGGACTGTCACGTGATTTACCAATAAAAGTTTGCGTTAAAGCTTTTATTTCTTTTTCTGTCATAAAAAGACCACCTGAGGAATTTGTTCCGCGGTTATTTAGAAGGGAATCACCCATGAAATCAAACTATATGTAATTTTCCGTTTTCACTCAAACGGCTCTTTCTAAACACAATAACACGAAGAAAAAGAATAAAAATTAAAAAAAAAATTTTAACTAAATTTTTACTTTTATGTAAGTACTTAATATGGGAAAACGATATATGACTATAAATTATAAGCAATAAAAACAATATCAAATAAATTATAAAACAATTAGTTGTTGTTGTTGTTGTCTTGACCACTAGACAGGATAGGTGGCAAAACAATAAGTTTTGTCACCTAGTATCGTCAGCAATTATTTTTATGTTTAATAAATTAATGATGAAAACCATTTTCTCACACAAAAGCTATTTCTTATTAGTTATTTTTACTTTAATTACTGTGTTTTTCATGATAATATATTACCTCTTTTTATAAAGAATATAATTGTTATAATATTAAGTGATATTTTGTAAACTCAATATTACTGTTTGTATTGACAAGTTAATATGTAACCTCACAGCTAAAAGATTTATATAAATTAGAAATTTATTCAAATTTTTAAAAAATGATTTAGATTTAGTTATATTTTTCCTTTTTTATCCATCATATGACTTATATATAATTTTCAATTATTGCAAGATTTTTATGCAATAAAATAAATAACTGAATAACATATTCGGCGAATTTTTCTTTGCAATTTATTCAATGTCTCGTAAGTAGCAGCTTCAAAATGAATGTCATTTTATACAAATTAATAAATAAATAAAAGTGTGTAAGTATTTTAAGGAACAAAGATGAATGTTGGAGACAAATGTCTAAAGACATCGTGCAACAAGTTAAAAATTGCCATTTCATTAAATAAACTATTCTAATTACTGATATTCAAAACTTCTTTTGGATTTATCAATTTACAATTACTTGATAGAAATTAAATATGAGCACGTAATGTACTTTTGAGTTAAAAAAAGGCTATTGAGCAATTTATAAAAATTATTTCATTAATTTACTTATTACATTCTGACTAATTTTTCTCCTCAGTACGAAATAAAAATAGCATTTGTTAGTTTCGACACCGAAAAATTCACAGACTAATATGTAATCTTATTCCTTTGTCTGTCCAAAAAATTTCCTTTTTCCTTCCTCATTTAATATCTTGTTGCCAAAAATAATTTAATTTTAATCTTCAAATTTTTTAATAAAAAAATAAATAATTATAATCTATTAACCTTAATAATATATCAAGAATAATAATGATAATGAACTTCTTTATCATTATATTCAAAATAAATTAATTTACAGCTGCTTGCGAATAGGATTTATATTTTTTTTATTACAATTATTAGAATCATTTTCAGATACATTATTGTTTGTCAGGTATTGTACAATTTCATTGATGGCAACATTATTCAGTTGAAAGGAGTTATTAATTACATCAACATAAAAAAAGCTCCACAGAAATAACTATATTCTGAGTATGAAATACAGTTCTGTTTTTATATCTAGGAAAATTATAATTACAATTAAATATTTTAAGAAACATTCGAGATTTCTTATAATATCTCTATCAATTAATCATTATAAAGAAATCAGTGCAATTCATTTTATAGTTTACAATTCCTTTTAAATTAATTTTTTTCAAATAAAGAATAAAATTCTAATAAAGTGCTTGACAGAAAAGAATATTATTTAGCTCTCAGAAAAGCTAATTGAAGAAGATTATGGAAAAATCTAAAATAAAAACTCACCTATTGTTCTTGCCTTGGCTCTATTCCACCGAAGTCAAAAGAACGAGCTTAATCAAGAAGATGTCCTTTTATCTCGCCAGAACAGACTTTCTTTCCCATAAGAAAGCAGCTGTTCCAATTTTACAATATGTTATTACACTAAAATTATCAATATTCAAATAAATAAAATTTTATCGTTAGGTATTGTAGATTCTATCACGAACTAATAATTATGTGAACTTAAATTACACACAAATTAATATATATCACATATATACATAAGGAACTTATAAAATCAATATATCCTTTTCTTAAAAAAATATTTTATTATTTCATTTAAGAAAGTAACAAAATATTATTTAAATAGTATTTTGAATTAAAATCGAAAAATAATTATTAAAACTTTAAAAAAAATTTAATTGAATTAAATTTTATAATAAATAATATAATTCAATAATAAATTTTAATAAATATATATAATAAAAATTTATAATTTTTTATAAAAAAAAATTCTTGGAATATATAAACGAGTATATATTTGCTAGTTAAATGCAAAAATATTTAATATGAAATTGCAATCTTATGTTTAAATTAATATAACCATATATGATGTCATAATATCAACTGAAACACTGTGAACCTGAAAAATATTTTTTATGAAACTAATAGTTAGTTCTGAGTTAAATTTAAAATATGAAGCTGATACAATAAACCCACAGTTACATTGAGAAAGCGAAATATACTGTTGTATCAAGATCATTTAACTATTAGGTTGGTGCGTATGAAATGTCGGATTCTTAAGTGATTGTATAAAACTGCATATCTTTCTTCAAAAGCTGTTTATTCAATCAAAGTATGCTCCATTCGCTTCAATACACTTCTCCCAACGAGATTTTAAAGCGTAGATGCCTGTCTTAAAAAAATTTTGGTCTTTAGAATTAATAAACTCTGATATCGAGTTTTTCAGACTGTCTTCATTTTCATAGTGTTTGCCCTTAAAAACAGCTCTAAATACTTGAAAAAATGAAAATCGGTCGGCGAGAGATCCGGTGAATAGGGTGGATGCTGCAATGATGAGCATACGTTTAACCGATCCAGCTTATTTCGCTCTGTCAGTGCGTGCGGTCCATCTTCTTAACCTTGCCAATCTCAGAAAGGTGTCTCAATATCGTTGTAGGGTCAACTTTCATCCTGATAGCAAGTTCCCTCGTGGATACGGCTGGATCCGCTTCCACTAGAGCCTTCAGGTCATCATTCTTCACAGACGTTTTGGGTCTTCCGCGCGACTCATTTTGCAGTGAAAAATCGCCAGTCCGAAATTTTTCGAACCAACGCTGCACTTTCCGATCGTTAACCGTATTCTCCCCAAACGCTTGGTTTATGTTGCGTGCAGCTTTTGCAGCACTATTACCAAGTTTGTACTCATATAAGAAAATGACGCGGCAGAATTCATATCGGCAATAAACTCAAAAGAAATAAAAAAGGGAAGACCTTCGAGAAAACCTATTTTGCTGAAATGAGTCTCTGGCAATGGACAATACGAGTATGAATGAGGTTATGCCAAGTACAAAAGTATAACGAAAACAGGGAGGAAAACGTCCGCATGTAAAGAGAATCCGACATTTCATACGCACCAACCTAATAATAGGAATGTTTAATATATTTTTAAAAAAATTATACATTAGGTACCGTATTCCTTTAATAATAAATCATGAATTAGAAACGTAGCAAAAATGGTTTTATTCTCTCGGTGGAGGTCTTAATAACTTACTAAGAAAGGAAACTTTACATTTGCAGAATTTTCAAGCCCTTTAGTGGCTAAACCTGAAACAACAATTTTAATGCTTAACCGAATCATAACTGCTACCATTATGAAGACAACAAGTCACATCGAACATTCTTTCTCCTTACGTTAGAAACTTCACTACATATAGAATCTTATGCTATGCATCAAAAAAAAATTATCCGCACTGCTTTTTAAAAATACCATTTATTTAAACTTTGCATTGCTAGTCTCGTAGGGAAAATTCTGCTATAGAATAGCAGAAGACTGCGGTGATCTGATTGGTGAGGGCATCTTTCTCGTGTTGTTGTTGCCGTTTATGACATTTCGACAAGCCAAGCTCGCAATGCCGTCGACTATGCGAATTTAAGTCAATTGGGTGCGTCCCTCGTTTAATCAGAACATCACAAAGGCGAAAGTACGTCTTTCTTCTAAGACATCCTCTGATAGATGGCGCTATCAGAGGATCCACTCTCTCACTTTTGACATTGATCTGGAGGGAGTGAAAATTTTCTCTAGACTATCACACCCATGGTATCTGCTCAAGGATGATCACAGGACTTTCGATTCCACAGATTTAACGAACATGTATATTGCATGCACTCAAAGGGTCTTTGGCGGCATTGAGAATCGAACTCCACCCTTCCGAAAGGAAGGCCGATGCCCTGATTCTTTCTCATTATTGGAATTCGAATCTCGACTTCACCGAAGATCTGTCGTGCTCGCTTATGTCCACTGGAGTTAAATAGATCGTGGTTGCAATGTCCTCCAAGTGAAATGATACCTCTAGTAATTGCAGGTCGAGTATTGGAGTCCTTCTGCTTGGTGCCTGGAGTCTGCTGGATACTCCCATTTGGCAGTTTGCACCTAACTCATAGAGTCCAACTATGAGCTCGGTACAGGGAAGTTGTTGGTACAATAATAACAACAAATATTGAATGGCAAACCCTCTCCTTATACCTGTCATTGATCAAGGCGGAAAAGTTATTTCATCGTTGTAATGAAAATGTTATCCTTGTTTTGAAGATTTTTTTCTCCTTTTTATGATTTATTTATTATTTAAATTTTAATACCTTAAGAATATTCTTTGCTCCAAGCTTAAAACGCCACAAAAATATCGTTATGTATTATTTGGAAATTTCTTATTGCTTTAAAATTTAAGTAATATTTTCCTACGCTCTAAAATTTTAATTATTTTTTGCCTTTGTCTTTACCTCTTCCTAAACAAATACCATGTTTAAGCTCATTCAATTTTTCTTATTTTCTCAAAACTCTATTTTTTCAACTATGCGAAATTGGCGAATGCGAGTTTCGTCGGTGAATATAATGAGGCAAAAAAATCCAACATCGTTGCCAAACTGCCTCATCTGTCGGTTGCAAAGTTTACCTTAATGCTTATGAATCGCTTCCAAGAATTGAAAAGTTTGCACCGCGAGACTGTTTCGATTGTCATATATCTTGTTTCTCTTGCGACGGATTTCGCTGATCTTGTAGATCTGTGTGAATCTCGTACTGTGGTGCTCTTATTAAACGAATAACGCACCCTATTGGCTTAAATTCGCAGACCCAACGACATAGCGAGCTTGGCTTGTCAAAGCTTCATAAGTGATAACAACATAACAACAATTTATAAACTCTTAAATATCAAAATGTGCCAGCATTAGACTAACAATTATTCTTCTCAATGAAAGGATACGGATACTTTTAAAAACATATCAAAATATATGTGCTAAAAATATTCTGACATAAAATATGAAAAATAATCATGCAGTTCACAATTATATGAATTCAATAAAATCAATAAAATATCATATTTATAATTTAATATTCTTTTCTGAAATACAAGCTAAATTTCCACATAAATAATTCTCTTTATCTTCTGTGTTTATATTAGGAAATTTTATAGAATATAAATTCGTAATTTATAAATAAAAATTAATATGAAATAATAAAGTTTCTTCAACACTCTTGTAATCAAACGAAAAGAGAAGCTAAAATTATATTTTGAAGTATAAGTTTTTTTCCCCTCAATTTGATTACAGCAGAAGTAATAGTTCTCGCGATTAAAATTTTCTAGAATGAAAATAAATTATTAATGACTGCATTAAATTACAAGATTATTTAATAAAGTGAAATGAAGTAAATACTTAAGCAACTTATTAACCAACATTGGTAACAATTATATATTCTATTAATAATTTTTTAAATAAATGGATTAGATACGTTGTTAAATTATTCTCTCTATTTTTCTTTATTTTTTTCTTCAAATAACTGGATTAATTTGAAGGAAAAAAAAATAAAAATATTAGAATTTAAACTAAGGAAATTAGAATTAATGAAAAATAAGAATGTATATAACTAAATGAAGTTGCTTGTAAATATTGTTTTATTATTTGTAAATTGAAATATTTTTACAGATATATATATATAATTTTTTTTTTGTGAATCCATTTTAAATGATAACAAAATGCTGTTAAAAAGGTACATTGAAATACTCCACATGAAACTTCATATTTTTGGTATACGGTATAATTTTATTATATATTTTAATTAAATTTGGATAATTTAATTTTAAAATTTTATCTTGCGAATGTATATTTGCATTATTTTTTCTCTTTCAAAATTTCTTCGAATTAGTTTTGTTTTGTGTGACAGAAAACATTTTGTATTAACTACCCCTTCTGAAAAATTTGTTCGTTTGAATCATTATTGGAATACTATTCATTTGGATGTTACAATAAAGGTAAATACTCAAATTCCTGGAAAAAGCCCTTATTTTAAACAATTCAAATATTTTACTTCAATAATGAAACACGACCGAGGACTCGCCGAATTTTGGTCGCATAATATGGCTTTTCGGAGCATAAGCATCGAGTTCTATCCCAGCCACTACTGAACAAAGGGCGATGGAAGTTACGATTCTGACTTCAGTATGATCGTCTGCCAGGGTGGGTGCTTTGGAATTTTCCAGGTTTCCTGTATGCGACACCCACTATCTATAAGAAATTCTACCGGAACCCAAATAGGACTTGCTGGTTGGTTGGTTACAGCATCGTTCTCATTATTACTAGGTAGTAAGTTCGAATCCCGGTTTAACCGAAAATCCGTTGTGTTCACTAAATGCTACAGGCGTGGTCTTCCAGATGAAATAATACCTCTGGGAGAGGTCTTCTGCTTCGAAGACTCCCACGAGGATACAAACAAGTAGAACCAACCTCAAGGCTGGGGACCGGGAAGCAACAACAAGAACCGGAAGGCGAATATACGGTGGATGTTAAAATAGCCTCAAACCGTTCGGCGGTCCCTAAGGAAACATGATCGGTCTCTTCAACAAATCTTCATATTTTTTTTAACTGAAAACTCTCTGGAAAGTTGTAGTTCCATTGCATCCAAAGCTCTTTCTTGTATTCTCAACTAATCCTGACAAAAAAGAAACTCCCCTCTCTCTCTGATTTTCGTATTAACTAATCTGTTGCAGGAAGCACACTCTCTACTTTCAATTAAAGATCTTCTGATTGATAAAGTAAGAGAGACGCCTCATGCACTCTGTATGTCCTGATGGATATTTCATACCATTTCACTAAGCAAATCACAAACTGTAGTCTTGAACATGTGATTCCTGATAAATTTAATTCTGAAATTAATTTTTCAGTTTCATCATTCCCCTTAGTTTAATTTTTCGTAAGTCATCCCTTAAAATAGAATTTACAAACAATTATATAATATTATTGATTCAATTAAAATGTCAAAAAATATAGAAAAAGAACTGTTATTTTATCCTAATGGAGAGGTACCGAGATTTATATATAAAGTTGTTTTTCATTCATATTTTACTAGATTGATAAAACCCATGAGGCGAAACATAAAATATTATATATGTATGAAAAGACAGTAGAGTGCTCTCTTTTACGTATATTTACATATATTAGTGCAGCTTTTGTTAAACATAAAAGTTAATAAAGATTTTTTCTAATACCATTTTTTGATCTTTTAAGATTTATTATAATAATAAAATTTAATAGAATACTGAACATTTCGTAAGAAATGCATTCCGAAATTATTTCGGTGTATTTTTTTTTCTTTTTCATTAAAGAACAGCATTTCTTGTACCCAGACCAGAGTGAGGTGGAAGCAGTTTGGGCTGGAAGTCTTCGTAATTTGTATTATCAGGGACAAAGAAGGGCAGCACTATTTGACCTGCCACCCCACAGATATCATTTCACTCGGAGGATAATGCCACCACGAACTATTTAACGAGTCTCAGTCGCTTTTAGTGAACACGATGGACGTTTGGTTACATCTGAATTCTAACTTATTACTTAACGATAATGAGAACAAAGTCATAACAAATTAGACCACCATGGCCTAAAAATAAGGAATTAAAAAAGATTGTTGATCATATAAATGGCTTATTACGTGAAAATTTTATTCATTTCCAAAACTCCGAAAAAATTTCAAGTGATTTTCAGCTTCATGCGAATGTAAATGTATAAATGCAACTTCATTGTTAAGAAAGTGACTAAATAATAAGTCAATATCTGAGCTGTCATCCCTGTTTTGAAAAACATGCACTACACAGAAGCAAAGAACCAGAAAGAGTTACTGATCAACCTGCAATCAATATAAATGATAGCTTTTGCCTGAGTCAGCATCGAGTCTTATCTAATTTCTTGGTTGCTTAAAATATGTTTGTTGTTTGTATCAAAAATTAAATGTTCTCTCAGCCTATAAAAATTTTGTCTCAATGATTTAAAAATTATAATTGAATGATGTTTAACTTTCTCGATTTTCCTTATAACCCACAATTCAACACTTTGATATCATTATTTCCCATAGTCTAAATTTTTATTAACAAGAACTATGTCAAAAAATTATACGGTAATTAATAAATTTTTTCTCGTCGCAAACTTATTTAAATATACTTTTACATGATTTTTCTCCAGCAAATTTCATATTCTTATATTAAATAAATATTGAAGTGTCCAGACTAGAAGATGAATAAATAAAATGATTCTTTTACAAACCTCTTTGGTTCATTGAGATAAATTTTCACTGAATAAATTTCATGATGGACAAAAATTTCTTCAGAAAAACAATCTCCTTATTAAAATTTTTATGGCATATCAGTAGACTATTATAAATGTTCGAAAACTTTAATAATATTGCAATCATTCGCACGGTAGTTAATAAATTTTTCTCATCGCAAAATTATATAAATATAATTTTACATGATTTTTCTGCAGCAAATTTCATATTCTTATATTAAATAAATATTGAAGTGTCCAGACTAGAAGATGCATATGTTTGAATTTCATAATTTTATAAGTCTACCTTTGGTGATGAAATGTCATCATTATTTAGTGATAAGTCAGGTAGAAAAAATATGTAATGAGTTTGAAATTTAAAATAAAAAGCAGTGCTAAAATTTAATATTTTAATAATCTGTAATGCATTTTAAGCTATTTTCAATGAAAAGACATCCTTTTCAAGAAAAAGCGGAAAATTTTCCGTCAAAAGTGCTATAAAAATGCTCACTTTCACCACAGACTCACGCTTTACATTCTCCAAGATGATTTAAGAAACACTGATGTGGCAAAAAGTTAAATCAACTAAACAAAGAGAAAAATTTAACTCGTTGCCAAAATCATTTGTTATATAAAAGGTAATAATTTTACAGTTGACATATGTTTAAAATAATCCATAAACAACAAGATTTAAATTCATTTGGTATTAATTTTTGAAGATAAATAAGAATATTGTGGCCCAGAATCATGAAAAAAATGTTTTAAATTAGGAAAAACATTTATTAAGAAATAAGATTTTATAGGAATAAAAAATTGTTGAAAATAATTAAACATGTTCAATTTAAGGACTTTTTTGGAATATTCAAAAAATAAGTATTAAATTTTCAAACTTCAAAAAAATGGATGAGCAATTTCATTTGAAATTGGGATACCGTACTTTTGTTTTATAAATTTAATAAATTCAAAATTTTTAAAACTAATGTTGGATTATTTGAAATTCAAAATCAAAAACTGTAACTTTTATTCAAATGTGTGCTTCGGTTTGTTTACAAACTAAGTATTCCCGCAAACGCGCGAAGTTGCATCTTGTGTAGGTAACTTCATCAACGAAAAATACTGTCAGGTATATTTGTCACTGCTCTCAAATATTTTTATGACATTCATTAGAAAGTTAAAAACTCTTTATTCATCACAGGAAAATCGTTAAGCCATAAAATTTCTTAACTTTCTTTTCTAAATAGATGGAAAAGGGTGGTAACTAGATTCTTTTGGCTCAAAAGAATCTATTATTTTCTTACTACTCTTTAATCTTGCCTTCATTGAATCTCATTTTACCTGCTGAAAAATTTGAAGTAATTTACATTTAGAAATTGAAAACTAAACAGTTTTAAGTTTTTGTTTAAGCAAACTAAAACAGTAATATGTTTGTCAAAAAAAACTTAAATATTCCTTCAATTTTGATTAATAACTGCTTTTTAGAAAAAATTAACTTATGAATCAGATTTTGTTAAAATTTGAATCTAATTCTTTTTTAAAACCTGAATCAAAAGGACTGATTTCTTTTTGAGGCTAGATAGAGTCAAAAAAATGGTATAATTGCCTTCATAATTTGGTAATTAATAGCTTCCCTATCAGAGGAAAATAATTTACATTTCAGTGTACAATTTAAATTCTGCTATTGTGTCTAATTTTGATGTCACAATTGTAAAAAGTTATATATTATACAGAAGTTGAAGTTGTTTTATGAATAAAACATGTAAAACACAAGGAATGCCAAAGAAATAAATTTCTTACCTTTCATCTACCCAAGAAATTTTTTTTATTTATTTTTTATATTAATTTAACAATTTAAACTGTATTAGTTTACCATACAGTAAACATTATGTTTTGAAAACAGTAAACATTATAAAATTGGTACGTAATATTTTATTAACCAGGAAAATGACACAAATTCCACCAAACTGATACTGAATCATTTTTTATAATTTCCTTAACTGCTTTACATTATAACATAAAGGTATTTGGAATTTATTATTTTAATAATAAAAAATATTATTTTATGGGAAAACTCAAACAATCACATAATGATGAAAATAATTTTATTCTATTTTGTAGTAAATGGGTCCTTAATAATTATTATTTTATGGTGTAGAAATAGAGTAAAAACATTCTTATTAGCACTGAGCTCTTGCTTAAAGAAACACAAATAGTTTATCATAGCAACAACCATGTATTTAGATTACTTTCATAATGTCAAAAAATTTTTATTTTTCGTGTGTTTTTTTTTTTTGTTAATACAATTTCATACATGCATAAAAATTTTTTAATTTCATTTTTATGCTAGAATATATATAGAATGTGAATAAAATAAAACACCTAATCACTTGTAGAAGAAACCTCGGACCAGTTGGACAATAATCTCTCTCCAAATATTAATAAATGCAAATTCAATTTATCAACATCTGTTACTGACACTACCTTCACACTTATACTAAAATTCAAATTTTATTTTAATTTTAATGTTAATTGAATTTTATTCACTTTGGAAATAAAACTTAAATTTTTTGTATCACAATTTCAAACACAAAACTTCAAACATAAATGTAAAATGAATGAAACATATAACAACAACTTTAAGAATTATTATAACATATAACTCCAAATAAATATTGTGTATTTATATTTCATGCTATCGCTAAAGAGTAGAGAACTGTACAGAGGGTAAAATGGGTCAAGCATGCGATAAAGTGCGCCAAATTGGCTTAACGGTTCGGAATACATTTTCATGACGAGATTTTCGTTTTATGACTTAAGGTGATTGTTTGACATGCGCGAAATTCATTTTGTGTACAAATGTAATTGAGTATTGAAATAAAGAAAATTGAAGAGAAGCAACCATATGTGTTTGATAAATGCTCTGTAAGTTTTCTTAATAATTCATGAACTGTGAATAACCTAGGAACTGAAATACTATGGAAAATATAAGCTGCTGATTATAAATTTCAGTCATAATTGTCTTCCCTTTAATTATTGATTTAGTTAGGAAATAAAAATTAGAAAATCGGTTTCAAATTACTATTTGAAGATAAAATATTTACTAACATGATTAATGGACTTCCAGAAACAGTCTTAACTATTTCACTATAGCAAATGTTATATGTTATTTTAATAAATACAAGCTGTCAAAATTATATTCTTATTCCATCTGTAGTTGTGTTAACATTGACCTGAAAATTTGAAATAACTTGATAAAAAAAATAATAAGTTATAATAATTAATCACTGTAGATTAAATATAATTTTAATGAAGGTAACTTTTGGTTATCTCATTAAAAATCTGCTTTTTTATCATTAAACAGTGCATATATTTTCTTTTAAGGCTTAACCAATAGATTTCTAAACTCCAGCACATTTGTTTACATTTTTAAAATATAAAATTAAACACATAGCAGTTTCTCAATGTAAAGCTATGTATATAATAAATATATTAATACAAGATTGCTATTTGTTTAGTAATTAAGTAATCATTAGTGTATTAACTATTAATTTATTCTTTTACATAGTCTTTTTGAAATTAACTGTTATATAATTGATAATGTTTATATAAATTGATACTTAGAACTAAAAATTATGATTTCTGAATTTATTATAATAATGTTTTATGAAATTTAGAATTTGATTTGTGTTTCAGAGAAGGCAGTGATAGTTATATTTCAATGCAACCAACTATTGTAGAGCCAATTACCCATCATGTCTGTCTTGAAGGCTCAGCAAATGCGCTGGCCACAAACAAAGAAGCCACTCAAGTTGTTGTTGCTGGAAGAAATGGTACAAACTATTCACACGATGTATTAAAAGCAAAAGAATTCTATTTAAAAACACCTGAAATCAAGCTAAAATAATTTAAATGATTTTAGGATAAATTTTTATTAAGTTATATTTTGATGTAACATATTTAATAAAATTTCTGTTTTTAGTGTTTAAAATCTTCAATGTGGAAGCTACAAAATTCGTGGAAAAGCTAAACCTACGAATTGGAAAAAATGTCGACCTTAGTTACAGCTGTGCTGATGTTGTTTGGAATCCAACTGATAGTAAAGAACTTTAAATTTCCTTGTTTCTGCGAAAAAATTTTATGTATACAATTTCTATTCTTTTTTTCAGAAAATCTATGTGATATTGATTTTTTTTTTACATTTAATATGGAAATACACTATGCACTTATATATGCAAATTAAAAAGAAAAATTTTATTTTCTCCAATTTTCAGTATACTTTACTGGCTATAATAAATATTCACAAGCATAAGATGAAAATTTATATAAATCATTTAACTAACTGTGTATCAAAATAACAATAATGCTATAACATCTCTACTACCCTTGTGGAATGAAATGGTAATGATTGCATAATTTTTCCTTTAAAAAACAAGGATGTTTGTTATATTGATTTGCAAAATATTTTAAAAGACACCAGTATCTAACATTTTTGTTTCTGCTAGATTTTATGCAATATCTTTATACGTAAATGGTATTTCAAGAAGAGAGGCTTTAATAATATTTACATCTGATATTTCAAGTTTTGTGCTTATTCAGAGTAAGCTCATAATAAGCAATAAAAATCAGTCTAATAAGTAAGATTGACATCCACAAGGAATTTCAATGCAATTCATAAAAACATTTATTAATGTTATTATAATTGGTAACATGATACTCTATCAAAATTCCCTATGATAGAGGAATTACTGCTTATCACAGTTAATCAGCTACAAATATTATTTCTTGTCCCAAAAATAAAAATATGACCTTTTAATTTTTGTTTTAACCAAATTTCTAGTCTATCAATGCCATGTAATCTGAAGTTAGTATGTTTTATACATTAATATTCTAGATTATCTAATGTATGCATATATATTTTATAAGTTATTAAGAATAGCTATTGAAATATTACTAGAACATAAAATTGTAACTAACTACAATGTTTTGAATAAGTTTTGATTTTATCATTGTGATGATAATTTGAAATTAATTTCTTTTTTATATATATTTATAATTTAAGTTATCTAAATATATTATGAGCTTGTAAGAAAAGTTAATGAAATATTACTCAAACATAAAGTGGGATTTATATTTGCTGTGTTAAAAATAGATCTATAACATATTATTCACAATAATTTAAAATCTTTTGTTTACATTTAACCTTTTTACGATGGGGCGCCTTTAAGACGCGCATTCAGGACAAAGCTGAAGTGAAAGGAATGATATTACAGGACGGGGTTTTTCTCCACTACACCTAATTTTAGGAAAAAATTCGTAAATAATGAAGTTAAAGTCCTACCGCCGTGATTTTTGGTAGATCCCAAATCCATTTTAGATTATCCCAAAATCTATCTTATAACATTAAAATTAGACTTTAATAATGTTTTTCGTTCAATTTATATAAAAATATATGTATAAGAAAGTTGCTTATCTTGAGAAATAATTTTCATCAGTGCAATTCTAGTTTTTCCAAAATTTCAATTGACAAAACACTTTAACATATTTTCAAATTAATAAAAACTATACAAGGACTATTTACAAGAATAAATAACAAAATTTAAAATGAAGACTGAGTATAGAAAATCTAAACCACTGAGAAACGCAAAGTCCGACATTGCATGATTTGCAAGTATAAAATGTTTGTTGTGTTTTCTTTTCTTTCAGCATGGTTTGTGAACAAACAATGCACTTTATGCGACTTTTCTCACTTTTTGTTCAAACTAAGGGTAGGAAAATGCCTACCAAATAATCGAATAGCCGCTGGTACAGATCTTACTGTAAACTGTTTTTTGTCTCTACACTTCTTTGAGCGCTTTTAGCAAACATATATACAGCTTTTAGCTTTTTACGGGACGTGGAAGGCAGACATTCAACGAGCTCAGTCTCTGACAAAATTTCTGTGTCAGAATCGCTAGAAATATCATTTTCTAAATCTTTAGCAAATGAATCATCACTTTCATCTATATCACTGAATGGTTCATTTACCATACGTGTATATTCGTCCTCTGTTAAATAACGCTTCCTCCCCATAATAATCTGGATTCGAGAATTTTCGATATAACAAGAAAAGTGAGCAAATATAACCGAAAGCAGTAAAAACTGTAACGAAACTGATACTAAAACTCTAAAAGACCTCCGGTAGTAGCGAAAACAAATAAAAAAGTGTTCGGAGAGCTATCAGAAGCGAGAATGCTTAAATCACGAGGAAAAGTTGAAGAGCAGAGCTGTGTTTGCTTACATTGCAATTTCCTCTCTCCCCAGCCACAGCGGATAATCAAAATACCAAAAAAGCAGGAATATGAAAAAAATGAAGGTCAGAACACTAAAACTACCTTCAGTTTAAATGTAATGGACACATAGTGCCATCTAGTGATTATTAAAAATTGTTCCAGCTTGAAATGCATGTATGCACTGCCCATTCACTAGGCTAGTTCTTCAGGAATGCAAGGGTGAACTGCCCGGCCTTCACTTTCCTCCGTACAAAATGCATATATGACTCACCCGTCTCGAAGAGGTTAACAGTCAAGATTATCCAAATTTAAATTTTCAGAAAAACTGGTAAAATTTATTCAAGCTTAAAAATATCCGTTTAAGCTATGTTTAGAATATAGTTTTAACTTTTCATTATGATGACTATTTCAAATTTGTTTTAAACAGCAATTATTTGTATTCAAATATATTATAGATTTGTTTGGAAAGCCTTTGAAAAGAAGGTTAAATGTAAAAAACAATTTTCTTTTCTGTTTTTTTATGGACAATTTATTTAGAAAAGTTGCCAATAACACTAAAAATGTGTTGCTATGATATAGATAATTTTGTGAAATTTAATAGGATTTTTAATATTGTTCCTCCCTGGATAATGTAAAAATACTATGAAGTTTTGAAATTTTAACAATAATAAATGCCCCATTCCACTATTTATGACACTAAAAATGACGAATATTGTACTATTTGCAATTTTTTCTAATATTATAATTGATAAATTGTTAAAATTACACTAACAATTTCATATGAAAAAAGTTATTGACTAAAATTTTCATTGAACATTTTTAATAATTTTATTTTTATAATACTTGCAGTTTTTAAAAATTATATTAGCATCCTTTTTAGTAATAAAGTAATATTCTAATAATTTTATAAAAAATTATTTAGTATATAGCTCAACTTTTTAAAAAATTGTTGGATTTTAAAACCATTTTTTACATTGTATTTAGATGCTGTACTTGCAACTGCGGCTACTAATGGTTCTGTTGTTACTTGGAATCTCAATTCTGTTCACAAGCAAGGTAAAGTTTTTTTATTTATGTAATAAATATGTGAAAAATTTTTCATGTGTTAAAATAAGGATAATATTTGAATATTCTGTTGATTAATTGTATTTCTGTGGCTTTAAAAATATACAAATTATGCTTTTGTATGATGTATAAACCTTATGTATAAAAACTTATTTTAAGTTCTTCATCTTAGATAAATATTGTAAATAAAATTATTCAAATTTCCATTAAATTCAAATTTAAGAGCATTACTTTACACATTCGCTGCCACTGACGCACTAGTGCATCAGCATGGCTCTACCTCCCATGCCGGCGACGCTCTGGAATGACGATCAAGTATGATAAGTAAACTGCTTTATTTTTAGCTCCGATTTGGAGGTTGAACAATGAGGTTTTTGAGGCACGTTAGTGAAGCATTATTTTTATATTTTCAGTGCTTGGTTTTTAAATTTTGTGTTTAAAATTTTTTATGTTCATTTTTAAAAATGGTGGACAGTAAAAGTATTACAAGACATTCACAGCCTAAGAAAAGGAAAGTAAATAAAAAACTGACACTGACGCTCTAAAGCGTCCGAAATTTTTTTTACACTTAACACAAAAATAAAAGGTTTTTCCTTTTTTTCTGGTTTTACTATTAAAATATAAGGAACGTTTTTAATCATTAAAACACTTTTTTTAAATTCGGCTTCTCAGATGGGTATATAAATTTTGGTGGCAGCGAATGTGTTAAATACTGACTGTTTTAAAATTAACACAACTAACTGATATGCTAAAAAAATTAACAAGGATTCTTAAAAAAAAACAGAGTTAAATATTACTTGTGTTTTAGAGATTCCAGAAAAAGTTGGGTACAAATCTTAAACATGCACCAATCTTAATATTCTAAAGAATCACAAAATTTTAGCTATTTAAAATGTAAAGTTGATAATGTGAGATTGATTAATATTTGCATTTTTTTCATAATAAATTTTTTATTTTCTAATCAGATGTATTTAAACAGTATTCTACATTCAAAATCATAACTATATTAGTATTCTTTTGAATTCAAAACCATGCAATACTTTATGAAATACTTTTCTTGTCATCTTATATATTCTTGTCATTTTATATAAACAGTACTTATATTAATCAGAGATATATTACTATTAATAAACGTCTTAGTCTGATATTCTTAATATTTATAATATTAGTATTAACTTTTATTATATATACATAAAAGAACATACAATACTAATAAACATTTAATTTCAGTATATTAATTTAAATTTTGCAATTAAAAAATAAAAAAATTTTAACTTTCTAAATCTGTTTCAAACTTTTTTCTCCCATATTAATGTAATCTCAGGCCTTATTTTAATGTTTTTATTTTCAAAAACATTTTTGGCTTACAATTTGTAACAAATATTTTCATCAAATTTCACTAATTAATTTACCTGAGATAATTCTTTTATACAATATATAAAATTTCAATAATATATTATAAATTTTTTTTCAAAACCTTTCCCAAGAGGAAATAAAAAGAGATTGTTATATTGATTTCTGATGTAAAAATCCCTTTCATCTCTCAAGCTTGGATGTTTGTTATAGTTTAGAATCTACTTGAAACTGAAATATTCCTGTCTAATTTGCCCTCAAGTGCAAAAAAATAATCATTGACTGACAAATAAATCAAACATGAAAATCTACATGAAGAAATCATATATTTAATTTACAACATAATGGTTCTGGTTACTTTCAATTTACATGAACCGTGTATAAAATATAAGTAGTTAATTAATTCTTTTTGATTTTCATATACTCATTTTTATTTAACATTTATTTTCTGTGTCATGTTTTATTTTACTAAAGATGTCTAAATTTCCTTTTAAATTTTTTCTTTTTATTATGTCTTTAAGCTCTATGCTAAATAAAAAGTTGTATTTGTTTTATTTATTTATTTTGAATGATATCAAAGAATTAAACTGCTGTCTCTTGTACAGTTTGCAGATGTGCAATATGCAGGCAGTTTTTTGCATGTCGCGTTTAATATATTATATTCACTATCTTTTATTTAAGATTTTATTTTCATAGTAATATTATTATATCTTGAATTTTATTTTGTAATATTTTATTCTAATTTCCAATTATCTTTGTTTTTTAATAAATGCTATAAATTCAACTAGGCATTTTTTAGATAGCGATAGTGGCTTAAGAATAATTAAATCCTCTTAAAAAATGTTACCTTTCAAAAGTTATATTATGAGGTTTTTATGCTGTTACCACAGGATTTTGTTGTATTTTCCCAGAAATCTCTTTCATTACAATATGATTTTAAAAATTTTGATAAAATTCTTATACATGTAATCTTACTTTTTATATAGTTTGTTTGCTTTCTTTCAAATTATATTTTGAGGCCAAAAAAGATAGAGTTGCAAAAAAATAATAATTTCAATTGTATGTTCAAATTTTAATAATTTATTGCAAACAAATTAGCCAGAATTTATAAAATAAATGTAATTCTCACTTTGTAATAAGTTAATATTCTAACTTAATTTATTCTTATAAAAATTTCTACAAAAAATTTATTATTTTCGTCAAAAAAATTTTTGTTAACTCTCCTAATCACTTGCACATTGTCCCTATTATATAGGACAGACTGCAGGGTAGGGTTGAATGTGTATGAGCAAGCATAATCACAATTAACCCTATTATTCCCTGTTCTATATATAGATGAAAGCTATAAAATCAATTCTATTTAAGATCAGTTGATATAAGTATTTATACTCATTACATGAAGTTTGCTAATATTCATTAAAATAAAATTAATTAATCACTAAAATATAATTTACATATACAATAACTATTAGGGATATAGTTAATAAAATGTTTTTATTTTTTAAGAAAAAGGCAATTATAATCATTAATTTAATCATCATAATTGCCCTTTTCTTAAAGATAAAAATATTTTATTAAATACACTTGTTATTGTATATGTATGTGTAAACAAATCATTACTATATCTAGTTAAGATAATTCATAAAATGTGCTAAGACATTCTATTATTAAGTTTACTATTTCTACTCACTATTTGCTCTCATGTGTATTCATAAAATCAAATGCTTTACTTACATCATATTTTTCACTGTAGACATGAAGTTCCAAGATCACAAAAGAACTGTGAATAAAGTTTGCTTCCACACTACTGAAGCTCAATTACTGTTGAGTGGTTCTCAAGATGGAACTATGAAACTGTTTGATCTAAGAAAAAAGGAAGCTTCTAGTACATTTTATAGGTAAGCCCAGATTTACACTAAATAAGTATGCAGTTAAATAATTTAATCATTTGTACACATTGTCCCTATTATATGGGACAATGTGTAAATAATTAAATATGGTTTGATTTTTTCTTTATTTATTTAACTTGTTAAATATAGTTTGATTATTTTCCTTTATAATTATTTTGTTCTTAGTTTATAAATCATGTCAATTGTTAAAAGTACTTATTTCATTTCTTTATATATATTGAATAACTGTTTTTTAAAAATTCTAAAAAAATTAAACAGTTTTTTTTAACTTTATCTATTTTAACTGAATATTTGCTCTCTATTTTTAAAATGACATAAAGCATATCAAAATTTGCAGAATCATCATTTGAAGTAAGGAAAAGAAAGATTTTGTCATCAGTCAATGAAAATTTATTTAAAGCATAATGATGGTGTACTTCTATTGCTGATTACATTTAGCAGACCCCTCTAGAGGCTATTTCATAGTACCATAAAAATCTGCTCTTAATTTGAAAATTTTATTTGACGTTTTCAATTATTTTATCATTTTCCTATCTATTTTTACTTTAGTTCAAAAATGATTTGATTATCATCCATTTTTTAAACAACTTTATTTTTCATGATAATTTTAATATTTTTCTAATTGTATTATTATATATAGAAATATTTTTATCTTTTATTTCAAATGAAATAGAAATCTTCAGTTCTTTTGAAATTGGGAAAATTTTGCAATTAATCAATATTCTAATATGGATCTAATATGATGCATTAATTTCAGATTCTTGGACAATTTGACAATAATGCTATTTAAGTCATTGCCTTTCTTGTATCTCTGTACTTTATAGTCTAAGAATATGAATACTGAGTAGGAATCTAAAATAAGTAACATTGAATGTTTGGTGTTGGCTATACTAAGAAAAAAAAAAAAAAGGAATGATAAATTTTCTAACTATGGGGATTGACTGGAAACATTGAAAAGTGGAAGTTTTTTCAAGATATTCTTCTGAATCTCTGAAACATTTTAAATGTTTTTAAGCTGAGGTTTCTTCTTTCTTTTTTGAATTGAATTTTATTTTATCACTTTGTATTCGTTATTGTATATCCATAGTTTACTTTTGAAATAAGCCTTTCACTGCACAATTGCTTATAGTTTTTTATATTTGAATAATATGCTGAGATTTATTCTCTTCTGTTAAAATTTGTATCTACCAATTCTATTGCTTCTTTATTTGAAGTTAACATAAATATAAAGGCATACCTCACACTCTGTTTAACATTAATTCATTAAATCCATGAAAAAGTTTTAAAATAGAAGCTGTGACACTTTACTCTCTCTTTTCCTTTCCGAGAGCACCCTTAGTGGGGAGAAGGAAAGACATTTAGGCTTTTGATTTCAAATTCTTCAGATGTGTTTTATCATTGGTTTAATTTATTGTTTCTTTTTGTTATTGTATGTAACTTAGCTTTGAATAATTAAATTATTGTTGACCTAAAGGCTGTTTTGATTAAACCTACCAGACATACAGATGTTTTATTATATTACTAGTAAAATATTTATAATTATATATGGTATATTTAAAACCCTAGAATCTAAAATAATTAAAATTTTTAAGCTGGGCTTAATTTTGTTGTATATAATTTACTCAGTATATTTCTTTAGACATTATAATATTGATTAAAATGTATAAAGAATATTTATTTAAATTTTGTATACATATAGAACTTAATATTCAATAATAATTCAATTGCAACATTTAAAAAATTGCTTAGTTTAAAAACTGATGAAGTATTTGAAGTATGCATTTTGAGTATACGCTACAAAAGGTATTTTTAAATTTGTTTATGTCTATTAGCTTATCTGAAAGTGTTAGAGATGTCCAGTTTTGCCCACATCAATATTTTTCATTTGCTGCTGTACAAGAAAATGGATATGTTCAGCTCTGGGACCTTAGGCGAACTGACAGATTTGAGCGCCAGTTTGCAGCACACAGTGGCCCAGTATTTACATGTGATTGGCATCCAGATGAGAAGTTGTTGCTTGCTACTGCTGGCCGCGATAAAACTATAAAAGTATTTGTAATTCTCATTTTGAGTTCTTCATATATTCTAAATTTTTTGTTGAGATTCTTTTAGGTATCAAATGTTACATTTTTATTAACATCTTATGTGTTTCTAATGTTATATTTTTTATCCTTTGAAGAAACAATTATTTATTTATTTATTTTTTGCCTATCAACTTTTTCAATTTTTTAGAAAGATTCTTCTTCTAAAATATGTTTTATAACTTACGGAATATTTGTTATGTATCCTGTTTTTTTAGAATTTAAAGAACTCTTTACTATGTTGTAAAAATCACACCATTTTAAAGAAATAAACTTGCTCTCTTTTGTAGACATTATGTTTCAACTAACTAATGTAACCAAATTGATATAATTTAACTTTGGCCCTCTTACTTGTCTATTCAGATAATAGATAAGTAAAATGCTAAGTAGTTATAAATCATCCTATTTACTTTTGACTCCCTCTCGATTTTACAGTTTTCGATATTACAGTTATTCAATAATATCATGTGGTAAAATAAATGTATTTTAGAATAAAGAACTTTTTTTTACTCAGCAATTGTGATCACACCTCAGCAATAAATTCAGTTTTACTTATGATCTAAGTCTTTCCAATTCCTCTAAATTAATTTATAATTGCCATTTGTCAATTTAAAAATTTTACTACTAAGATTCAAAATTAATAAGTTGGGGAAAAATATTTGACTATTCTGGTATTACAAAACTGATGTTGTTACTTATAGATATGATATTCATCCTTTCAAAGTTGGAACACTGAAATTCAAAAAAAAATTGTCAAGAATTGGTATAACTGATATGAAATGGAGCATTAAAGTAGTGGATATGTTTATTCATTAACAACAAAAAAATTAAGAAGAGGAAAACAATGTTTCATTTTCATAACTTATGCAAATTATCAGTATTAATTAAATTATTATTATGCATTATTCTCTTTCAATCATTTTCACCAAAAATGTCACAAAATGCTATAAATTTCAATATAATTATTTTTTAAAATGTGCGGTATTGCAATTTTAACTGTTGTAGCTCTTCAGTCATGATGAATAATGTGTTGCAATGTTCTCTCTCATCTAGAATCAATGCATTGTCAATGACTTACTGATGGCCAGTAACCGGTCAAATCGCCATTCATACACCACTTTCAATATGTACTTAGATAAATTGCCCACTAAACATGTTACTTCTGAAATTCATATAACCAGCCACCAAGTTATAACAATTTGACCTTCATTAACTTCTAATAAATCTGTTGTTTTTTCCATTATGTCGCTAACTGAGCCATTTTCAGAAAGACAATGTAAAGATGTTTTATTTAATCCAACATATATGCTACACGTGTGCAGCTGTTTTGTTCCAGCTACTCTTTTGTTTTAAATGGAAGTGATCCTAATGTAATGGCTCTTCATTGCATACATATTGGCATAAATCATTTAACCAATGTCTTAATAATCTTTGTACTACGTTTCATCAAAATTTAGTTGGCCAAACTATATCATCTATACTGTGAATAAGGTCTCTTTAATTCTAAACACTCTGTATTTATTACTGTATATTTACTGCTTATTCTACTAAGTATTATTAAATACTAATTTTTTTTATTATATACTCATAGATATGGGATGTATCTTATAAGGAAACTTTGGAGCATTGTATACAAACTATAGCATCAGTGTCAAGGGTAAAATGGCGTCCCATGAAGAAATTTCACATATCAAGTAGTTCTTTAGTTGTTGATTTTACTGTCAATGTATGGGATGTTCGGCGACCATATGTACCTCTGGCATCGTTTATTGATCATAAAGATGTTGTTACTGGTAATTATTATTTCAATTAAGATATGTTTGAAATCATAGTTTTCTCTCTCTCTCTCTCTCTCTCTCTCTCTCTCTCTATATATATATATATATATATATATATATATATATATATATATATATATATATATATATATCCAAATGGTAGCACTCTGTTCAACAATTTGTTAGTTTGATCACACTTTGGACATGGATATTAATAGGGGATTAAACTAAAGTTTCCATTCCAGTTAACTTTCATATATATATATATATATAAAATGTACAGTTACTACTGACCAGCTCAAATCAATAAATAGATATTCCTTTTGCACAATACCATGGCAGGACCAACAGAATGTCCTTCAACGTAATAATGGTTTTTGAAATGTTCCAATTTTTTGTCTTTAGCTCTAATTATCCACCAGTAGTTATATTGTTGTAATAAATATTATTTTTATTACTTTCATGATATGTTATTATCACAATCTTGAAGCAAATTTCTGAAAGTATTTGCCAAGTAGCATTTCTTGCCATTTATAAATGATAATGTGAGATGAGTGTCATTAAGGAGACCATGATTGACCAGTGATCCGTTTATATTCTGTAAAATACATCATATTTCTGTATAGCAAGTCAGAAAACTTTCAAGCACCCTCCCCTACAAATGTGTATCGAAAAAGCTTAAGAGTAAAACATTTTCAGGTGATCACACCAGTGCTAATTTTTATGATCTGCATGCCGAAAAATATACTTATTATATCCCAGTTATCATTGAAGGTGACAAATTAAAAATTATGAGTAGCTCATAACCTAGAAAAGTCTGCTTAACTGTAGTGAAAGAGGTAATTTATTATTGATTTTGCTTTCAAAATCATGATGCTATATTACTAAAACAACTTGATGTTTGTGTTGTAGTGTGTTGATCAAGTAATATACTTTGATTTAAGCTCCTTTTTTTGAATTTATGAATAAAAACAGTATCAGTATTATCAAAATGCATTATTTTATAAACAGTATCAGTTTATAAAATAATGTATTTTGATAATATTTGGACCCACATTTTGTTTCTACTACAAAATTCTTAGATTACTCTTCAAAGGTATTCAGTTTCATAGTTTGATTTCATACTTTTCTTAGTAAACAAAAATTATATTTTTCTGATAAGTTTTATTTGGGCAACTTGACTGTTTCTTGCTTATTTATATTTAAAAATCAATCAGTGTAAATCAGAGCAAAATATTTTTTGCTTATATTTGTTTTTTTTTGTATTGGATTAAACTAAACTAGATCAACTTAATAAATTAATAACAAAAAATTCATATTTTTCCTGCTTTCTACATATTAAATATAGTTTGGTAAATATATATTAATTACAATTCATATTTTAACAATCCTTATCTTAAAAATAATTAAAATAATATTTTAAAATGGATTTTTATTTATTAATATCACTCCATTTTATGATATAGCTAATTGTACTTGGTTGATTAAATTAATAATCCAAAATTCTCTTAACTTATTCATAGTCTATTTAAATATTTCTTCATTAAAATATTTATTTTTTAAATTTCTATTCTGAATAGGATTTGCTTGGCGTTCACCCAAACTTCTATTAACAACAAGTAAAGCTTGCAAACTATATCAGCATGTATTTTCTGATGCATCTCGTGCAGCTGATCGTGCTAGTCCCATGGGGTTGAATGTGGATCCATGGGGCAACATCGGTTTTGCATTCAATAAGAACATTTATAAAGAAACTATGAATGTTAAAACCAACACAAATTTTTCTGCATCAAGGTTGCTTCCCATGGGGAGGAAATCTTCAAATCAACAAGATAAATTTAAATCATATTTAAGCTCTTTAGTTATATTACGAGATGTAAATAAGCAGGTATGTCTTATTTTCATTATCTAAATGATTTGCTTTTTACCTTAATGTCCACATGATGTATAAATTATTTTTTAAAAGTTTCTGACTTCCAAAATTCTTTTAATGTTCATTTCAACTTGAATTCAAGTAAAATTGGTAAAGTTTTATAATTAATTTGTTTCACTGTTAAAAATTAAAAACAAAAGAATACTGACACAAAAGTTAAAAATTACTGTTAAGTTTGCTTGAAGAATCTATGACATTTCTAATTTGTAATATTCTATCTTTCTGTATCTAATATAAGTTTAGTTTTAATTTTTATTTATTTTATGAATTGAAACTGTTAGTAATATGGAAAATAACTATATAGGTTTTTATAAATAAGAATTGAACAGAAATAAAAATTATCAAATTAAAAAACAAATCATTTGTGAGTCACTCTCACTTTTTATGGCCAAATTTTTCATTTTTTTCTGCTTACATCATCAAATTGTCTAAAACAATTTATATAAGCTTTAATCTGCTTATACACACAATTTAAAAAAATTTCAGGATGAATTAAATTTTTTATACCATTCATTATTGTTTCTCTTATTCTTGGGTGAACCTCAAATTTTGTAAAAATATTTTTTGTTTGTTTTCTTAAGAATGCATTAGTTGATATAATGATTCATATTTAGTAGCTTTACTTTGAATAACATGTATGGATATTTGTGAAATCTGAATTTTTATGTGCAAGTTTTTACTGCATGCAAATTCACATTACAAAATATGGCTTGAAATTAATCTTTTTGATGATACTTTTATTGATAAAAGATATAAATTTTATGATCTTTTTATATAAAGATAAATTTCTCATTAATAAAGAAGTCTGAGTAAAGAAAAATATAAAAAAAATGTGATTAAATTTATATCTTAATTATTAAATAAAAAGTAATTTTAAAAATTTCTTGTCATATTTGATATGTTTTTGATTTAATAAATAATGTTATTAGCAAATTAATGAATAATTTAGTTAAAAGTTTAAAGAATGATTTGTTGTAAATACATTAGTAACCAAATGTTGCCCTTTTTATTTTTAATAAATTTTGCTATCTTTTCTTGATATTGTCTTCATTGCTTAGTATAATTTTTTCTTACAAGTGCTTTTAATAAGTTGGGAAATTGCTATGTTCATAAACAGTCTGGAAATTTATATATGCACAAAAAGTGATTAAAATTTGCAAAAAGAGAAACAGTAACATATATATGTGTTGTGTTACATTTCAAAATAGAAAATAAGTATTTTTAACAAATACTTTCAAAATTGTTATTTTGCATCTACTATGCTGCATATGTTTTGATATACAGTGCCTTTCACTTTCTAACATCCTTCCCTCCCTTAAGACTCAGACTGAGTCTCAATCTCATAACATACATTATTGGGCAGATCAAGTCTCTTTGATGTTTTCACACATTTATGAGACAAAGTATATTTTTCCAAAATAACATTTTTAGGTCTCAATTGATTTCCATCAGGAGTGACATCAAGAGGAATAGGTTCCTTATGAATCTGTATTTATCAGCACTTGTATTATCTTCATTTGCCTTTATCTCCAATGGAAACATACATTTTACAATGTATCTTCCCATTGGAGATAAATCTAAATAAAATAAATAAGTCAAATATCATAATAAAATACTCTATTCCACCAAGGATACCAATATGTTGCATTTCAAAATCGAAAATAAGTTTTTTTTTAACAAATACTTTCAAAATTCTTATTTATAAGGTTTGGCCTCTACTCAATGCTGGAGATAATTTGATATGATAATAAAAGTATTTTCAAAACATGATTCAATAAGAAAAAAAAATATTTCCACAACGAACAAAAAAAGCATAGCTTTATTACAGCTCTTCTAATACACTACACTACAAAAAAAAAAAAAAAAACCCAAGAAGTGACAAACAGTGTTGCTTAGTGGCCTTTCACTTTATAACATGTTGTTTATTACAATATGATGCACTTGTAAATAAAGTGACTTGTTCAGCAATTTGTAAGGTCCCTTTAGTGTCAATAAATTCCACAACATATCTGGTGAAGAATATGCGCATTGTTTCTTGGGGAATAGCTAAACATTTTCTCTTACCCATTTGCCACAATTTATATCTTTTGAACACAGCAATAGTGATCTATGCAAACAATGTCCAATTACATTAGAAAATATTTTTGATTAATGAAAGATACAAAGAAACAGGTGGCCAAGGAAGCATCAGGATATCTAACAAAGCATTCTGTGCCATTGAGATCCACTATTAACAAGTAAATGTGCGCTCTTTCATTGTTCTGCTGAAAAATGTCATTCAACCTATCCCTTGAATAAAGGATAGTATTCTCTGGTAGCACATATTGTTCAGCCATAATACTTGAAAAATGTGGACTAGCAGTGATTTGCAATTGAAGATGGTGGCATTTCTATCCCTGATGCTGCATTACATATGCAATTTAATGGATGTTATTGCTTAAAATAAAAGTATGTTTATGTTCACAGTATATGGTTATGTTTCAATACATCTGAGACTTGTTCCCCTCCCCCTCCTTGCTGGTATTAATGGATTGCTTGATTTTAGCTCCTTAGATATTAATTGGCTGATTATAATCCTTAATTAATCCTCTAAAGAGCATCAAGAGAATTCTGTATCTGCTTCATATTGTTGAGGGAAGTGACCTATAGATCATTCTGACAGACTGTCATCCTTTTGATATATCATGTTCTTTTCAGTTATCTTTTCACAGATTTTTAACAATGGACATGTGTAAATGCCTGTTTTCTGCAATTTCACACATCATCCAACTTGAAAAATAATCAGTATCTTAAATTATAAATTCAAGTCTATTTTTTATAAATTTTCCTGGAAAATTCTTTCATTATTTTTATTAGCTTAATTACTATATATATATATATATATATATATATATATATATATATATATATATATATATATATATATATATATATATATATATATATATATATATATATATATATATATATATATATATATATATATATATATATATATATATATATATATATATATATATATATATATATATATATATATATATATATATATATATATATATATATATATATGTTGTTGTTGTTGTTGCTTATCCTCCATGTCTGACGGAGTCAGACTAGATCCACGAGTTCGTTGACTGTAAGGAAGTCGAAGACTAAAAGAGGATTGCTAAAGAGATCCTCCCTAGAGAGACCCATGCAATCCAAAAGATGCTCAGGAGAAGCCTGATGATATTGGCACTTGGTGCAGGTGATGAAAGTTTTCCTGCCCTCGTTGAAAGTGAGGCACTTAATATGACCGCTAGCAAGTCTTGAGAGAACAGTCCGGGTACAACAGTCACACGGGAGGTCAAGGGACAAACCCAGTTTTGATCCCTTGTACCAATTATGGGTGGGGGTGTTTTCCACTCCTCCGAGATTTTTGATTTTTCCCGGGAGTATAACTCCAGAAAAGTAAGTGTGGAAGAGGGAGTATTTGAAATCCTGCAACCCTCCTTAGCAAGATTATCGGCCATTTCATTCCCGTGGAGATTCACATGTGAAGGTATCCACTGCAAGTGAACATCATGATTAAGTGAAATGAGTTTTAATTTAAGCAGGATAGAGTTGCTGATCTTGTCGCCTACAAGAAGCCAATTACTAAGATGGTGGAGAGAACTACGGCTGTCAGACAAGATCCATAGGTCACCATAATCCTCTTCAGAAAGAATAGCTTCTAGTCCCAGGTCTATCGCAATCAATTCACTTCTGAAGACAGAGCAGTGATTGGGATTACGATGAGAAAGAGTGAATTTGGTGTGAGGGGTTTCAATATATATGCCACTACCTGCTAGAAATATATATATATATATATATAGCTTAAAAAAGTGAATGCTGATTTATTGATTCACTTATATAAAATTTACTAGTGGTACACAAATGCACTATCAATTGTGATGGGTAAAACCTTTGTTAATTGATATTATTTAAATATGATCTTTTTTATTTTTTAATTCTGATAAAATAAATTTTTAAATTTTGAAGTAACCAAAATTTTATCAATTTATGTATTACAATTACAATTTAATCATCATTGATTACATTATCATTAATAACATAATAAAAATTTTCTATGGAAAATTTTAATTTATGTTTTTACAAATATTTAATTTTAAGAATTTATTAAAAGTGATTTCCTTGACTTCTTTAGTGATTCTTGAAAATTGTAAATTTTTTTAACATTTTTCTACAAAATTCTCAAGTTTTAGGAAATATAATTCTCTGTCAATTTATTTAATTTAATTCAGAAAAAAATAATATTTGCATTTTTTATTACTTGGCTGATTTTAATGACCACTAAATCCAGTTAGATTATGTTTTAAAATTTGAATCAATGTAACATTTGTATGAATATTTTATTGCTATATTATATACTTTCATTAAAAATGAATATTTTATCAATCTTTCTTAAATATATTTATAGATTATGTCAATGGATTGGTTTGTTGAAAGTGCAAAAAGATATTTGCTGCATGGAAAACCTTTACCAGATTTATGTGAACATAATGCAAATGTAGCATTACAGCTAAATCGCCCACATGTTTCTCAAACTTGGCTGATTTTAAAATTGTTATATACTTCTGGATCAATGTTGTTGACTGAATATTCTCATATAATTACACAAGACAAATTGCATGAAGAGAAAGGTTTAGTATTATATCACTTTTTAAAATTCTTTTTTATTAATTACTGTTAATAATTTTAAATTACTGCTGTGAACTAGTTGGTTAGGGCCTTTGGTCTCTATATTGGATGGTAGTGATTTCAAATCCTGACTCAATCAAAAATCTGCTCGCTAATAGCAGCTGGGGCACGTTAAATATGTCCTAGTCGCTATATCCTCCATGTGAAATGTTACCTTTGGGAATGCAGCCCATGTCTGGGTGTTTTCCACGTGGTCTCTGTTTTTAAATTACAACTACTCATTTTCTGAGCTATGATGGCACATCCACTGGGCACTTCTCCATATAAGGTGCAATCAGTTCTGCCCATTGTAGTTTTGAAAAGTAGAAATTCTTGTTCCAAAGCATTATACAACAACATATTAAAATATTTTATGTATAAAAATATTTCAGTGTTCTTATGATTAAATTTTAATCTATAAGACATTAATAAAAAATATATTAATATCTCAGTATATTAAGTTTTGCATATAGATTTCTCTGAAATTATACAATATTTATGTGTTGAGGGATATGAATTTGAATATTATAATGATTTTAGTAATTCATAGAGAATATTTATTACACATCAAATATATTTTTCATTATATTCCATTAATTCATTAAACTGCTATTAAAGATAAATAGAAAATTATGCCATTGGATTCCACTGGCTTTTAAAGTGTAATAAATATTCTCAAAACATAACTTTTGTTTGTCAGAATTATTTGGTTGCTGCTCATGAAAATTATTTTAATAAGAATTCAAAAAAATGACATTGATATAGTATTATGCCTATGTTAAAGTTTAAATAAACATTTAATTTAAAATTTATATTAACTTTTTATGTAAGTTATTATTTGAAAAATCGTGTCATTTTGTCTGTTTTGTGTCTTTAATTTAAAAATATTTTTAATGTTACATACAATCTCAGTTACATCACTGTTAGAGTGATATTGTTTCATGTTTAATTAGGAATTACTTTTATAAAAAAATGTTCAAAGTAATTGAGGCAAGTAATCTTAAATGAATTTAATGTTCTTTCCAATTTTTACTTCTGTATTTAGTTGTCCAAAATGTTTATCATTTTATTCTAAGTTAATATATATTTACTAAGATATTGTGTTTTAAGTATTGTATTCTGTATCTGTTTAATACGCATAAAAAATATTTATTCAAATATAAATGTTTTTGCATTCAAAAATATAAAAATGATGCATTGCTATATGTAGAAATATTTAGATTTGAAAACAGTAATTTTACTTTTATTTATAATGTTAAATGCTCTAATATTTGATTTTGTCTCTGAATATATTTCTTAAATTGTATTTAATTGATAAATTTAATCTAAAATTCAGTTAAAATCGTAGATTTATTTCAACTTTAAATATTAAAATATGATCGAGGCCATTGTGATTGTCAGTTAGAAACACTGAAATATGTTCTTAGAATGAAACATAAAGCAGAAAATTTATTGTTAAAAACATTTTAATATTTAAAAGGCTTTTTGTGGTCAAATTTATTTTTGAACTGTATGCCATTCAAAAATACATTACTGGCTTAGTAACTTCTTTTCATTTTCTATGTAAAATGCTATCGAATGGTATTAGATACATGAACATGTCAATGATTAATTCACTTTTACTTGATGAATGCAAATCTAGAATAGCTTAAATAAGGCAAAGAACTATTGTTTTTTATGTCAAATATTTTAGAAAATAAGTGTGTATTTTTAAATTCTGTACAATGATACAATTCAGACCTCAAATGATTACATGAGAATTTATACAGTATGTTTCATAATAATAAAACCACTTAAAATATTACTTATTTTAATAGTAAATTGCATGCAATGTTTAATTTTTCAAGGTTGAAATTGGTTAAATTTTCTCAAATTAATCATTATTTGAAAAATATTGAGTTATTTTCACACAGAAAACAATTTTTTCATCATGTATAAGACCACTTTTTTTAATCATTTTATTCTTCTTTCTAAATTATATGTTAATTGTAACTTTACATTACAAGAAAAGTACAAGCAATATTGTAAAATAAAATTAATTTGTTTTTATATGGGAATTTGCTATATCCTGTAGAAGAAAATTATTTGAACTAAAAATCTGAAAAAAATGATTTTTATAAGATCATTTTATTGGAAACTTTGAAAAAGGGAATAAGCAAGATTCTTAAGAATTCTAAAACTTCTGTTCCTAATGCTTAAAATGAGATTTTTATGAAAATTATAAGAGATTTCAGAAATAGAGTGAATTATTTGTTCTAGGTAATAGATAAATTTTCACTAATAATTAAAAGTTATCTATTCATAAGTAATTTCACAGACAATTAACATCTCATATACAACTATCTGACACACTTGATGGTGTATACAAAGTCATTTAGAAAAAAAAAAGAGATTTCTATCAATTCATTTTTGAAAAAAAAAAGTTTTTTTAGTAGTATTATAATTGCTATTTAAATAGAAAAAAACTTAAAATGTTGAAAAATATTTAATGTATTGAAACTTCTCTTAAAAATACTTTGTATAAATTTTATATTTCATTTTTTTTTTACATTGACTTAATTTCATTTTAAAAGTTTACTTTCAAGTAGTTATTATAAAGTTTCATACTTATAATTTTATAATGACTACTTGAATAAAAAAATTAAAATGTTGAAAAATATTTAATTTATTAAAGTATCTCTTGAAAATATCTTTATATATTTTATATTTCATTTTTTTATATCAGCTTAATTTCATTTAAAAATTTTATCTGATTTATGATAGAAATTTCAAAACTGCAATGGTCTTATACTTTTGTCATATGCTATAAAATTTATAAAAATCATTTCAGTATTTCAAAATTTCTATTTCTTTCGCTTTCCTATTTTAAAAAGTATCTTAACTATAATTTCATTCTGTATCTTTAATAGGAATATTTTTAAAGCAATATTAAATTTTATGCCTTTGTTTTCAACTGAAATTTAATTTTTCTTGTTTATTTACATCTTTATGGTAATATTCTAATGGTAATTATCATAAAATCTTTAATATTATATAATTATAAAATCTTTATTCTTTAACAGTATTTAATATTACAAATATGATAATTATTATAAAATTAATGTTTATTTACATTTGTATGGTAATAATTTACATCTTTATAGTATTTATTTTTTTATTTTTTGTATGTGTGTTGCAATAATTTGTTTATTTTTATTCTTAGGACTTGAAAACTCTCTCGAAGCTTCTCAAAAGCATATGGCAAGAGTAAATAATGGTGGCTCATATCGTAATCTTCCAAGCAGTAAACCAGTTAGTCGCCATGTTAGTGGGGGAAGCCATGTAACTGCAGAAAAAGGAATGAACGAAAATCCTGAAGATGACTCAGATTCAGGAAACACAGAACATGAAAACACAATTACATACATAGCAAGTGAATTCATGCAAGGAGACTTCTTCTTTGGGGAGGGTGAAGCAGAATTATTCCACATGATTGACTATTCCCATTTGGCAACTCCTACTGATGAAAGTTGGAATCTACCACGTGAGGCTTTCAACATTAGGCATCCTCTTGGAGATGGTTCACCTCCACCTGATATCGCCAATATTCCTAGCTCCCCTCTGTGTGCTGCAGATGATCTATCTGATCGAGAATATTCAGTGAATGAAGAAGAAGAACAGAGTATGATGTTAGCGTTATGTAATGCCCCTAGGTTTCCGCCCTGGAATTTTACCGAAATTGTTAGTGATATGTTGCAATTTTATGCGGAGCAGGTAAGTTTGTATTAAAGATGTATCTGTTTTTAATACAATTAAAATTTTCAATATTTCATTTATTTTGTTAAAATACTTGAATAAAGAATTTAATTTTGAAGTCTTTTTATAGTTGTCAAAATAGTTTCAAAAATTCAATTGAACAGCTCTTTTAATTTTTCCTTAAAAAATAAATTGCAGCAAAGCTAGAGTATGCAAGAAATGATTCATGAGAGCAGATCAATGACCAAATTTCTACATTGTGTGAAATTTGTGTTATTCACACATTTAATCTTATAAAATATCACAATGATAAATTAAATCAATTGTGTTAACCACCCCTAAATGGTATAGTATTTCAAATTATATTTAATGATGTTATGTGTTGTATTTAAATGTATTTCACTTTATACCCAATAAACCTTTTTGATTTTCTTAAAAATTAAAAAAGATTTAAAGACTTTATAATTTGATATAGCTGTCTTAGTCAGATCTCAATAATCTATGTATAATTAAATAACTTAATTCATAAGTTCAAGTGATTTATTTGAGTTTTGAATGTAAAGTTTAATATATAAAGATAAGTTATAGATACTATGAAAATGAGTGAGAAATAACAGCTGAAGAATGTATGAAAAATTAATTAAAAAATAATAGCAATTTTCATTTGATTAGAAATTGTAATAGCAAATGTAAATTTGTATTTTGAAAATTAAAATTTATATTTTAAAAAATAAAAGTTATATAATTTTAATGAAAAATTTAATAAATTGGCAACAAGAATATATATATATATATATATATATATATATATATATATATATATATATATATATATATATATATATATATATATATATATACCCATGATAAGACATATCTCATAACACTGATAATATTAACTCAATTCAGTGTTATTTATAATTTTTATTCTGTTATGAATGAAATAATCATAAAATAATTAACTTATAAATGAAATAATTAACATTTTCCTAAACAAATCATAATCTTGATCAAAGAAAGATTATAAAGAGAAGTATTAATGTATCAGAAATGGCCACAAATTGATATGCACTCTATCACATATGTGATTAGCATCAGAATTTACAGTACTAAGTGATTTTTATTAAATATTGATAAATGTAAAAAATGATTTTTTTTCACTTAAGTGACATAATATTAAAATTGCATTAGATGGAAATTTTTGATATGAATAGTATGGGTTGGTTTGAGATTTTTAGTTTTCATCATTAATAAATAATTTAAGATTCAAGAATGGTGCTTGTGGTTTTCTTACTAGAAAGTGACATAATAACTGGTACTGATATTGTCCACAAATTACAAGAGTTTACTAACTTAAAAGTAAACAACTGTTGGGTGTAAATTGTTTTACTTAACAGCTGATGCTCTCCCAGTGAAAATTTTGGATTTGTTAAACAAGTGAAAAGTGAATTTTGCTGCGCTCTTTTATCATATCAATGTACCATACACAAAGAAAACTTATTTGCAAATCTTACCTGTACAACAATATAAAGATACAATGGAAAAAATTACAGTGGTTGTAAATTTGATAGTAGTGTTATCAGCATGAATGCATTATATTTCAAAGATTTTTTTTGGCAAAAATTTGATCAAAACTGGTAAATTTGCCATTACATTCACAAATATGATGTACATGTCAAAAAAGTTCTTAATAGATCTTAAGATGTTTCCCTGTGAGAGAAACATTTCTCCTTGAAAGCAATAATAATGATCTTAGATTAATTCAATTAGTGATAAAGAATAGTTTTAGGGTCTGTTCTTAGCAAACAAAGCAAACTATTATAATGTTTTCAATCTATTAATCCAAGGAAAAGACTACCCAATTTTGAAATTGTCATGAAAAGTAAATCTCTTGAAAGTGAATGATACTTAAAATAAAAAAATAAAAAAGATTTTCCTGCATTAAAAGTGCAATATGCAAAAGATTAATTTTCACATGCTTATAAGTTTGATATGCTTTAAACATAAATATGAGAGTCGATTGCAAATTTTTCAAAAGTTCTGTAAAGTAATCATTTTTTAAAAATAAAAAAGTGCAACAAAGTACAGTTTCAACAAAAAATCAACACACTCAGAAGTTGTCTGATTAAAATGAAGTTTGGATCGACATTAGTTTCACTGTAACCAATTTCGCGTCAAATTGAACTAGTGCCATGGGAAGCGCGCCAATGTATTAGACTATTAAACAGCACACATAAAAAAAAATCTAAGATTGTGTGCTAATTTGAATTCATGTTTGTGCAAGTTCATATATAGACAGCATTAGGAGAAGGAAAATAAATATTTTAAATTTCTTTTTAAAGTCAATATCTGCTCGTTTTCCACCCATAATTAATTGATTTATTTTTTTCAAATAAAACATGTGAATAAAAAGTTTTTCTTGTTGCTTTTTTGCTATGATATCTTGGCACAATATTGGGTGTGGTAATGTTAACACATAAATATTAAAGTTTGTATGTAAAGAAAATTTGACAAAACAATCTTATGGTTAAAACTTTGGATGAATGATAATATTATTTTTTATAGTGATTAATTTCCTATTTTGTTTTTTAACTTTGAAATGTATACCTTTAACAAAACTTTTTGTTATAATATATTTTTTTTATTTTTCCAAGTAATTTTTATTCAAAAATAACTTTGCTTTCACAAATATGTTATGTTGTTGTTGTCTTGTGCCAGCTAGGCTGACATTATAGGGTGCGCTGCTCCACTTTTCCAACTGAACCATATTTTGGTGGGGAGTCTGACTTCCTTAGTACACACATGCCATAATTACCCATTTATAGGGTAGGCAACCATTCACAACCCATTCATACAAAGACAGGATATAGACAGAAAGAGAAAGTACATCCATACCTGAACTGGGATTCAAACCTAAGACCTCCCTATCCACAGTCAGGCACTCTGACCACTGAACAGGGTGGGCAGTATGAATATTTTAATGTAACTCATATTTTATTTTTTAATTTCAAATTAGTAATAGTAAGTGACTTGCATATATGAATGAACAGAAAAGTTTATCAGTTTTTCTTTATTGTCTTAGATATTTTAATTATTAATGAGAATATGAAATGATTGACTCTCATGGTGAAAAAATTCATTTTCAATTTGATAATTTGATTACATAAAAGTTTTATTAAGTATTATCATTTAAAATTTTGTGATTATTCAAAAATGATGATAATTTTAATGATTAATTGTGACTTTTATTTAAATATTTTAATGTATTCTTTAGGGTGATGTTCAAATGGCAGTTTCAGTTTTGCTAGTACTTGGTGAAAAACTGAGATACGCAGTAAAAGAAAGCTTGCAAGAACAGTGGTTCCATTCATACCTTGGTGAGTTTTATCAATATGATTCCTCCTTATATTGTGATTGCCTTTCTGTTTATTTCCTAAAAATAAACATGTTTTAGCTAATTAAGTGTGTTTTGTTCATATTTTCTCATTGTTTTTCTCAGAACTCTTAAGTCGCTATAAGTTGTGGAACATCGCCAATAAAGTCATAGCCTTGAGTAGTCTTCCAGTCATAAATTCCTTAAATCAACAGTCTACAACAGTTAATTCATTGTGTGGAAATTGCAATAAGTTTATGAACTCTGTTGGTTGGTTCTGCGATAATTGTAAAGAAACTTCTGTCTGTAGTATATGGTAAACTATAATTTATTATTTTTTTAATTTTATGTAAGTCATTATTTCAATAGCAGCTTCCTAAGTTGCCTTTATAATTGATACTTACAGATTTAACTTCTCTTAATTGCTACATTCGAACAATGCTTGTAAAATTAAATAACTTATTGTGATATTTTTATTGTATTACAGTTTCTATTTCTTCATTGTAATAAAAAATAGGAAAATAAATTAAATTTGAAGGAATATCTTCAATAAAAATGAAATCGACAAAAGTTAACTATTTAGAGACTTCTATTTGTTATTATTTAATCAGAATTATATAGTTTATGAAAATCAACCCTTTTGTATATTGAAAATCATATTTATTTAAATTTTGTCCAGAAAAATATTTTTTGCTATACTTTACACTATCTTCCTTTATGACCTTTAGTATATATTTCTGTCCAGTACATTATAATGAACATGACTGTATTCACCTTGAGAAATTGCTCCAATTAGCTGTTATGCTCAAAAGTGCAACAATAGAGTGGCAAAGCAAACCTAATAAGTTGACAATATATTGTCATATAAAATAATTGTTAAACTCGTAACACAAAGCTTTTTGTTTAACACTTATTATTCCTCCACAAAGGTGAGAACTACCACATATTGAGCTACTTGCTCTTTTATGCAATCACAGAAAGTTCTGGAACACTGTTCCAGTAAACTAAAGAATTTTCTTGAACAGTTGCATATGAAATTAAACTCAAAAACTTCCACGCTACTTGTGTCGGTTTGAACCCCAAATGATCCGATGGAAATTCACTGCCATGACCACTGCGCCACAGCAATCACGGCAGCAAAATGTTTTAAGGGACAATATTGTGAAAAACAATTTTAATAAATAGGAATACATTTTGTCAATTGTTATAATATTACAGATTGAAAAAATGTCAGCAAGAAATATAATTTTTTTTAGTGTTTGTTATGTTTGTGTTATTTCTAATTCATTATTCACATAGTTCTATTTGTATGGAAGAGGTTATTATATATCATTTAATTTAACCCTATTTATGTACATTTTTTATTTTTTGAAAATTTTGTTGTTTTACAAGAAAAAAAGTTAAGTTTACTGTGGATTTTTTTTAATTGAAAAGATAGCAATGATTAAAAACCTGTTACACAAAATACTTATTGTTCATATTTTGATAAATTAATATTAAATAAAGCATGATTACTATACAAATATTCCACTATCATATTTAATAATATTTCACATTGTTATGAAATATTGTAGGAAAAATTCTTATTTAGTTTATCTGAATTGCAAAACTAGTGTCTAATTTTTTATTTGTTTGTTTTATTTGTTGATTGGAACAATGCAAAACTTTTATTTTATTTATTGATTGTTATGCTATCATTCAGTGATATAAACTACAAAACTATTTTTTTTGTTTTGTTTTCACAGCCATCAATTAGTTAGGGGAGTTTTTGTGTGGTGTCAAGGTTGTGCTCATGGTGGACATTTATTACATATGAAAGAATGGTTTAAGCAGAATAAGGAATGTCCTGCTGGGTGTGGACACTTCTGTGAATATTTATGATGAAAATCTACATTAGTTAATACTTAATAATATTTATTCAATTTTTTTCAGTGATCTCAAAATGTTTGT
Source organism: Latrodectus hesperus (assembly GCA_037975125.1). Classification (NCBI taxonomy): domain Eukaryota; kingdom Metazoa; phylum Arthropoda; class Arachnida; order Araneae; family Theridiidae; genus Latrodectus; species Latrodectus hesperus. Next base: position 119,617,304 of record CM075850.1, on the reverse strand, counting down.
CTTTAAATTTGATATTAATTACTAAATTATGTGTTATTGTTTCTTTTTATGTTGGCTAAAAATGATTATTTGAGTTTTTAACCTCAAATCACTTATTGAATTAATTTAAATCGAAAAAGTCATTTTAAATTACTAAGTTATGATGTGTTCAATTATTTAATAATCTTAAAAAGAAGGAGTGTGTTGGATGATTATCAGAAATTTATAATCTGCCTGTCAAAGTATGTGTTTTTATTTTAAAAACTTAACATATTCCTTAAATATTTTGCAAAATATTAAAAAAATTTTATAAATAAATTCATAATGTCAGAATACTTTTAGTTACTGCAAATATTTTATTGTAAAATAAAGTATTAACTATTAATATATTAATTGTGAATTTAAATTTATCATTTGTTTATTAAACTATAATTTCTCAGAATGTAAGCAGTCGGATTAGCCCTCGTGCAAAAAAATGTCCGTTGAGTGACTAACAAATTAAACCAAAATTTCAGAATATAAGAAGAAATTTTTTAGTTTTGCATTTCAGGCTTTTTTCTTAATTTCTCACTTCTGAAGAAAAATGTACTATATTTCAAAACAGTATTTCCTACTTTAATTATCCATTTTAAAAATCATATTTGTAAAATAGTTTAGAATTCTTTTTACAGATATATTAAAGAAATAACTAGAAAAATGAGAAAATTTATTTCATTAAATGTTGTCATATTTCAATTAAAACTTTATTACACAATATCATTTCTTTTTAAATACTGGTATTACATGTTACATAATTCTAAAATTCATTGTATGTTCTTGTGTGCAGTGAATAAAATATTATATATATATATATATATATATATATATATATATATATATATATATATATATATATATATATATGCTTTACACATGTATATTGTACACTTTTAAGAGTTATGTAAATGAATTTTTTCAATTTTATTTATTACTGAAATATTTATAAAATTGTACTGAGTAAGTTTGAGTAATATTACTCAAAAACATGATTTTGCACCTATTTCTTATAGTGTTTATTCTTACTTTTACATATTTTTTAAATTTACTACTGTTATTATTTAATTTATTAAAGTATTTTGCTTATTAGTTATATGAATTGAAATATTTTATATAAATGTAACACAAGAGCTTAAATGATCATAGTAGGCTTATTTAAGCTTACAATTTTTGGGGCAGTTAACTAAATTTAAATAATTAGCAAAAAAAGTTTCACAAATAAATTTTATTACAGCTTTTATTTTTGCAACCATTCTTGCTTAGTAAGCATTAATGTCTTTTAAAATTTGTATAATTACTAAAATAAACTAATTGTGCAGTTTAAGTTATAATATTTGAAACTGTCTGGAAATCTGAAATAATAGATTAAAATTCTTTATCTTATATTACATGATTTAATAAGGGAAAAAAAGCTGTAATAACTATAAAAATCTGTATTTCAATTTAGTGACTGAGTTCAGCAAGCAATGACTTGTTTATAAATCAATGAATTATATTAATTTAATATTTTTTTAACATGAGTTCTTCTAATCATGAAGAAAATTAAAATTTTGATGTCTTCATGATGTCTAAACTTTACCAAGCTGAATGAATTAAAAGTTTCAATTTCTTTAATGTGAAAGTCATCACAATAAGTGTGTAGTTTGTTGTTTGCAAAATGTTTTGTTCTGCCAGAGATATTTTTTAATATATCATCTGTTGTTATCATAGTTTGCTAACACTCTTCCATTAATTTCTCACATTTATCATTATAAATTGCTTACATAAAAGTTTTATATTATAAATTTTAAGATGCTATTTTTCTGAGTCTATGTGCAATTTTCATTATAAAATAATGCTTCCCAAACAATGGTTCATGCATTAGTTGTGGAAGTTATGTTTATTTGATGGGACATTTTTTACAAAAAATTTTTAAATAATTTCTAAAACTGGTCTTTTTGACATTTTTTCTATATTTACGCCTTTTTAAATCCATGACTGTAAGGACTAATAATAATTTACAGCTTTTTGTTTTAATAATGTTTATTTTTATATTTTAAGTTTGTATTGCTGTTATGTTTTAAGTTATGGGTACTGACGGACTTCTGCCCCTAAGCATATCCAACTTTTTCCATTTTGAATTCATAATAAGATATCGAGATTAATATGTGACCTGGCACCCTTCTATTCAAAAATCAATATTGAAATGAATAATAATTTTTAATCTCTTATAATTCTGTATTGTGAATGTGTAGAAATTAATAATTTATTAAGTGTATAATTTATTTCACTTGAGATGAAATTTTTCTTCTTTGAATTATAATCAGATGTCTTATGCATTCCTTCTAAAAATAAAATTTGAACTCTTTTATTGTTGTACTGATAAACTATAGGAAATGTGTTTTCTATTTGTAACTATAACAGTTAAGAATTTGCTAATTCCATTACTAGTATAAAATAAATTTTTAATAGAAGAATTTTTAAAAAAATTTTTATGAAATTTAATATTTCCTATAGTGATATTCAGTTATATTTCATTCATATGTCAAACTTGTATCAAAAAAGTTTCTATCATTTACAAAACTTTTGAAAACAGGAAATTAGTATTGTATCTTTTCTGTCCTTGTAAACTAATATATTCCATTCTTTAAAACATGTTTTACCATTTTAATGCTGTCCTTTTTTCATTACTTCTATATTTTTATTACGTAATTCATTCCGTTATTAATTAATTATTAAAATAGCTTTGTTCGATTTATATGCAATAATGCTGTATTCAACATTCACTAATACTTTTTATGATCATTTTGTGTATATTGCATATAAAATTGCAACTATATTTACAGTACAAAAGAAGCATAAAATTTTTTAACAGTTCATAATTTTAAATATGGGATAATTAATTTTAATTTAATTTCCAGTTTAACTTACACGCAGATTTTAAAATCATGAAAACATTAAATTGTAAATTTATGTTAATCAAGGATATAAACTTTTGTAGCATCATTGGTAAATACTTAAAATCATTTCATTAAATTCTCTATAAATAAATGTCACAGAAATGGTAAGAAATAAATGGTACAAAAAAGTAAGAATTTTTTTAATATGAAAATCCATTTTTTTTCTATTGGTTAAGTTTACCAAATGGAAAATATTTTTAGACTTTTCATATCTATCTACAATTAGTTATTGAAAAGATGTGGTTTCAGTTTTCAAAGCATCTTTTATGTATTATCTTTTAAATTTTTGTTAGCATTTTATTTCGATCAAATGTTTTTTTTTTTTTTTAATAAATATGATCTGATTTCAATATAAACTTGTTTTAAATACAGTTTTCTTGAAAAATATGTTTTTTAGAGAGAAACATGATTATATTAAATATCTGAAACAATATTAAATATTTTGTGGCTGTATGTTTTATATTATTATACGTAATGCAATTTTGTTTATCTTGAAAAATTTCTTGAAATGTATTAAACTATTTGTAAATAATTGTTATTTGTAGATGCAGTGTGCTATCATTGTGAAATTTAAATTTTATAGATATTATTAAAATTTTTAATTGTAAATATGAAATATATCAAAGTATTTTGTCTATCACATCGATATAATTTGTGATATTTTGTATAAATATTTTGTAAATATCAAATAATTTTGTGTATTGTTTAAAAGTTTGTGTAATTTATAATAAATTATTTTGTTTAATGATTCCTTTTGTGACACAATCATCTTTTATTTTTTGCCACGAAACGATTAAAAGTAGTGATAACGCCTATGCAAACAATCCAGAATAGCTATTTTATAATCACTTGTCTGTCAAAGCACATTATTTTGTTTAAGCTGTAGATTTTGTGTTTATATTCTTTCATATTTTGAGCACTGAATTGTTAGCAAAATGGTTATTATTATAGCTTTCAGTTCTATATTTCACTGGCTGGATTCCCACCTTGAATATCAAAGTGGCCATAAAGCACCTGTAGAAGGATTCAAACAAATTGGTCAAAACTTTGTGTGAGGATAATAAAAAAGTCAGAATTACACAAATATTGTCCCTTCTTTTAATCTTAAAATTATATTATTTCTTGACTAGTTATTTTTCAACATTCTGCCTACAGGTAGGCATTATTGACTAATTGAACAATATATCTTTCTTTACAACTAAATGGGTTATAAATGAAAATTTACTTGCTCATTGTTATGATAAATTTAGGAGATAAAATTTGATAAATCATGTTGAACAATTGTTTTATTCTATGTTCACCTTACCTGCTGTGCTGCCTCACAAACTTAGATCATTTATTTGAGGTCATCTGAGTGTATAAAATACATAAAGTACATTGGGTAAAAAATACATTTTTCCCATAATCTGTCATCGAATTTGATTCCTTCAAAGATCTCCTGGAATTGTTTGTACTTTTCCATTATTCCTGCTTATGGATTCCATTATCCCTGCTAAAGAAATAGCATATTTCTTACAGAGAAGCGAAAATAATTAAACATAGATATGATGATTTTTGGTCATTTTGTAGAGTCATCTTTAGGATCCGTGTCAAATTTACTTTCCGGGGGATCCTCGTATTAAGTGAAATAAAATATCAAAAATTGCTGCTTTTACTATTATTATTTTAGAGTAATGAAGATGAATAAACAACCATTTAAATTAAATTCTAAAGCACTGTGTGATGACTCTCAGGTTGCTAATGCCTTTGTGAAACACTATTCTGCTAAGCAGAGGAAATCGACTTATATAAAGAAAAGAGAAAGAATTCTGAAAATTCTTAATAACACTGACAAATCACTGGATAACACAGAAATCGAGATTTGTAATGGTGACTTTACTGATTTTGAATTAGAAATGGCAATTTATCAGCTAAAAACTGGTAAATCCCCAGGTTGTGACAATATTTTTGCTGAATTCATTCTACAAATAGGAGAAAATTCCAAAAGAACCCTCCTAAGACTATTTAATAAAATCTGGAACAATATTGATGCAATTCCCTCCACTTGGAAGAAGGCTAACATCATACCTATACTTAAGAAAGACAAACCCTCCTTCGATCTTAATGGCTACATACCTATCTCACCGACTAGTATCTAAAGTTATGGAGAGACTGGTAACAAACAGTTTAAAATGGTTTTTAGAAACTAAAAAACTGCTACATCCTTCACAAGCTGGCTTTAGAAAAAATAGTTCCACCGAAGAGCATGTCACCTTCCTCTCTCAGAGCATTAAAGACGGCCTGGACAACAGAAACATAGTTTGTGCTGTCTTCGTAGACTTTAAAGGAGCGTATGACTCCGTCTGGAAGTCGATGCTCATAAACAAATTGGCTAAGAAAATATAAATGGTAAAATTCTGCGCTTTTTTTAGAGATTTTATTGGTCAACGATATATTAGCGTACGATATGGAACAGCTACATCTGGGTATAAGCAGCTACATACTGGGTTGCCACAGGGAGCAGTGTTGAGCTGTATGCTCTTCAACGTATATGTTGATGATCTCATAAACACTCTTATGAAGCAGAATGTAGAGGTACACATGTATGCTGACGATCTCGTTATTTGGATATCTAGCCCAAAGAAAATGCAGCCCAACTATTGCAAAACAAATTAAACAATGCTATGAACAAACTACATTCCTGGTGTACCAATAACTTGTTAATCTTGAAAAAACAGTATACCAGACTTTTTCTCTTTGCCACAAACTACTAAATCTGGAAATACTTTACAACAATATCGTACTTCCATGTAATTAGAGTACTAAATACCTGGGAGTAACTTTCAACAGTAAACTTACGTGGAAACTACACATAGATGATATCAAAGAAAAAACAGAAAAAAGAATGCGTCTTCTCAAGCGTCTGGCAGGTGTCAGATGGGGATGTTCTACCTCAACCCTCCACACAACTTATAAAACCTTTATTAAACCGGTCTTGACTTACTGCAGTGCACCACTCATAAATGTTCCCCATAGTCAAATTGACAGACTGGAACGAATCAAAAGCCAAGCCTTGCGGTTGTCTGTGGAGTAGTGAGGTCTACTCCAATTTCTGCCTTGCTTTCCACCTCGGGCGAAATGAACATTGAATGCGATATCAAGAAATTTGCTTTGAAACTATATCAAGCCCCTCTCCACGTAATCTAAAGACTCAAGAGGGCTTCCTGCAGGCCGTGGCACGAGAGATGCCAAGATTCGACTTCTCGTTTCAAGCTGAGCCCTTGATGCCTCCTATTAATCCAATGAAGGTTCACCAAATCCCTCACTACCTAGACCTACTCCATCCTGTTTTAAAATCATGTGACTGTACTGAGGCCTTATTAGGTGCGGGTATGGAGACAATCCATACACGTTTCTTTCCTAATAAATGGATACATGTATTTACAGACGGCTCGAAGCTAGATACCTGCGGTAACGTGGGAAGTGGCATCCACTCAGAGCACTTTTCACACTATTTCTCCCTTGGACTCACAAAGACTGTATTTGATGGCGAAGTTGCAGCAATAAGGACGACTCTACAGATTTTTAATGCCCAACAATCTCTATTTGATCGGGCTGCTATCTTTTCTGACTCTCAAGCGGCGATCCTTGCAATAGCTGACTGCTGTCAGGCCCCTAATTCTGCTACTATCTAACAGTGCCGTTCCCTTTTTTGGAGTCTCCAGGAAAGGGGAAAATTAGTAGTCCTACAGTGGATACCATCACACTGTGACATTCCTGGAAACGAAGCCGCAGACAGTTGGCCAAAAAGGGATGCACTATCATGTAAACCCACTATGAGGCAGTTTGCTATAGATCAGCAGCCTCAAAAATTAAACTTGCCGTAAAAACTCACATGCTTCCAACTTAGAAGAAAGTATAAAAAAATGAAGCCTGGAGCACAGCTTTCTGTAATCTTCTGGACTACCCTAGGCACAGAGCTGTTGCTGCGTTCCGTCTGAAAACAATGCACGACTGCCTTAATGCACATCTCTACAATCTCAAAATTGCCAGTAGCCCTGCCTGCCCCCTCTTCAGCGGCCATCAGGCGATGACTGCAGACCACCTCCCGCTGTGTCCCGCTTTGAAGGAAAATTGCATCTACTCCCGGTATTGGGAGGCTAAAGAACTTCTTATCGACCTTAGGCCATAACTCTGTACATATTTTCTGTCTTCTTTTTTATTCTTTATTTTGTATTTTTCTCTGTATCCACTTTCCTGGCAATAGAACTGTGTTCGCTTTCGCCTGCTGCATTTGAAATAAAAAAACTATTATTATTTTTAACATTTTACTTTTTACAAATTTTTTAAATAATGAAAAATAGAGTTATGCCTTCGAAACAATTTTTTAACTAACAATTACTATTTCTTTATCTGTACTCTGTGAGTTGTCACTAAAAGTATCAACACGGCGAAATTTTGAGAGTAGAAAAAAAAAAACATGGCTCATTTTGAGTATTGAGAAAAACAATGGATTTTTGATGAAAAGTAAAACTTACTTATTATTGTAGATATTGCATTACCAAATAATAAAACAGTTTAAACGATACTGATTTTTGATAACCAACTTCAGATCTGATAATTGAAAATGATGACTTCTGAATTCCAAGGTATGCAGTTTTCCAACATTCTCTACCTCTGCCGACAAGATATCACTGACTGCATTAAATATTGCAATATTAATGGAAACTTAACTGGATTAAGAGAATTAAGATATATTCTAGCACTTTAAAATCGTAAAGTAAATGACATATTTGATGTCCTGGCGCAATTATTTTTTAAATTGTAACTAGAGTGTCATAATGAATTGCTAATATCGATCTGGTATGAAATCCAAAGAAAATACGCCGAGCTGGTAGCCTAATAGTTATTGCATTTGCATTTGGTTCAACAGTTCGTGGGTTCGAATCTCGTCTTGGGCTTGGATATCTGTAGTGGTTCGGAATCTACTTTAAGCCGTATGTCTCGGTCTAATGAACCCTCATGGGCAAAAAATGACCATTGAGATGCAAACAAATCTAAGAAAACGGTATAGGTATGATATATCCCTCCAAGAGATTTCTCGCCAAATCTGCCGTCATTTGTTTTGATTATAGGGTTTCCGGTTTTCCTTTTGGTTTTGCCAATTTGAATTTTGTTAGTTTTTTGGATATTTTTGTAGCTAAGTAAGGTTTTTCTCGTGTTTTACATCATTTTTGTGTCATATATATAGTTTTTTTAAGTGGCAGCAACGTTAGAATTCCTTGGCAACGGAAAAAAGTCGCAAAGATGGCCAATGTTAAAATATACCCTACTAGTTCCAAGAAAACAACTAGAGATAGTTTTTAAATGATTCGTCAAAGTACACAACAGATTACTTTCGTCGTTATCCTGGATTTTGAACCGGTAACTTATCCTGGACTGGATTGAAAAAGGAAACTTTAACCATTTAAATAGCTTGATAATATAAATCATGGGTTCCCAAACTTTTTTTTCTCGTGGACCACTTTCAAAGTTTTACTATTTTTGGTAGACCCCCAGCTGCTACATTTCTACGGTATTCCCTAAACTCCTAAAAAATATCACCCTAAATTGGGTGTGTTAAGAAGAAAAAAGTAGCACACATTTTCTTGTGTCCTACATTTATTAAAATAATACTTGTGGTTATACAAAATTATAAACATTTATTATTACAATCAACAATTGACAAAAAATCAACAATGAACTCTGAAATGTAAATCAACAATAAAAAATAGTCATACCTTTAATGAAATGGATGTACTTGATGAATTGACAGCAAATTATCAATATTTGGCTTCAGTTTTGTAAAAAGTAATCTTAAATCTCCCCGTTCTGTGATGTTCAATCTGCTCCTTTTTTTGTTAACAGGTTGGTAGCGGCATTAAAACTTATTTCGACAAGATACGACGATGGAAACGCTATCAAAAATTTTCTCGCAATTTCCCACAGCCCAGGATATTTTTCGAGGATTTCTGTCTGTAGTCAAAATGTTTGATAGCCTTTTTTAAATTTTCTCCTTTAGTTCCTCGTTGGTGCTGAGCTCAAGTAGCTCCTCTTGTAATACCACATTCGCCTCTTCCGTTTCATCAAATGGGGTTATGATCCATGGTGGTTTTTCCATCGTCAGAATATCTTCAAATCTATTTTTGAAGTCATCATGCAGGGTATTTAAATGTTGAGCGTACGTCTGAATAACTTCACCAAGGCATTCTATCTGTGACAAGTGCGGAAACTGGGAGAATTCATACCTAATAATATTTTGCTTCATTAATTTCAATTTACCAAGAAAAGCCGAAATTACATCCTTTGTTTTTACTAAATTAAGGCTGTCCCTTGTAACTGCAAGTTAACGTCATTGAATTTTTTAAATAACACTCTTAAATACGCAATGCCCGCTTTATATTTGATCAGAGTTTCTCTTAAATCTGGTGCTTTAGTTTCCAGAAACTCTATTACTGATTCGAAAAGTGAGTAAAATCTCAATAAGCATGCACCTTTCCACAACCAGCGTACTTCAGTATGTAAGAGCAGTCGTTGGAAATCTTCGTCATTTTCATCACACAATAGTGCAAATAAATGGTATTCAAAGCAATGCTTCTTATTTTATTAACTGCGTTAATTTCAACTGCGAAAATTTTCATATTATCTGATTTTCTTGATAAAGTATCTTAAACAATTAAGATTGTTACTATATTTGATAAATTTATATGCAACTATTAGGTTGGTGCGTATGAAATGTCGGATTCTCTTTACATGCGGACGTTTTCCTCCCTGTTTTCGTTATACTTTTGTATTTGGCATAACCTCATTCATACTCGTATTGTCCATTGCCAGAGACTCATTTCAGCAAAATAGGTTTTCTCGAAGGTCTTCGCTTTTTTATTTCTTTTGAGTTTATTGCCGATTTGAATTCTGCCGACATTCGCGTCATTTTCTTATATGAGTACAAACTTGGTAATAGTGCTGCAAAAGCTGCACGCAACATAAACCAAGCGTTTGGGGAGAATACGGTTAACGATCGGAAAGTGCAGCGTTGGTTCGAAAAATTTCGGACTGGCGATTTTTCACTGCAAAATGAGCCGCGCGGAAGACCCAAAACGTCTGTGAAGAATGATGACCTGAAGGCTCTAGTGGAAGCGGATCCAGCCGTATCCACGAGGGAACTTGCTATCAGGATGAAAGTTGACCATACAACGATATTGAGACACCTTTCTGAGATTGGCAAGGTTAAGAAGATGGACAAGTGGGTACCGCACGCACTGACAGAGCGAAATAAGCTGGATCGGTTAAACGTATGCTCATCATTGCAGCATCCACCCTATTCACCGGATCTCTCGCCGACCGATTTTCATTTTTTCAAGCATTTAGAGCTGTTTTTAAGGGGCAAACACTATGAAAATGAAGACAGTCTAAAAAACTCGATATCAGAGTTTATTAATTCTAAAGACCAAAATTTTTTTAAGACAGGCATCTACGCTTTAAAATCTCGTTGGGAGAAGTGTATTGAAGCGAATGGAGCATACTTTGATTGAATAAACAGCTTTTGAAGAAAGATATGCAGTTTTATACAATCACTTAAGAATCCGACATTTCATACGCACCAACCTAATATTTCTTAATTACAGAATATAAAAAACTCTCCACATAATATTTTTGCATTGCAGTATTCCTTCTAATAATGATCTGCAATAACATTTTCCTAATTAACTAATTAGACCAAGTGACTGTCAATGTTTGTGCTCCTGCAACAACAATAATTTCTCTCGCAGAATTGAAATGAGCCCCGAGTTGTGAGATTTTGTGACCATAAGTTTTCTCTTAGCTCTTTTCATTTCAATGCTGTAGGGATTTACAGAATGAAAATGAATACATTACGAGTCGACCACAAATTTTAATCTGCAATTATATTTGAATAAAAGTTTTTATTCAATGCATTTAATAGCTATCATCTTGAACCTTGTGACCATGGTGGCCTGCTTGCTTAGGGCATTCGTTCTCATTTTCGGTTGGCAGTGAGTAAGAATCCCAACGTAACCTAAAACTCGCCGTGTTCGTTGGTGGTGGATGATGCACGCAAAATATGTTGTAGTCGCAATGCCCTCCTTATTAGATGACACCTTTGGATAACTAGGACTTCGTCGTTGTTTCTAAATTATGAAAATTTATCCGCATTCGGGGTCACCTACTGGGTGTCCCACTTCACTTAAGAGATCATTACCACTGTTTAGAGCACTTCACCTTCTTGTAGAGCTTAAATAGTAATCTTGTAGCTGGGAATGGGTCGTAGTAACTTGATAATAATAATCACTTTGAGCTCTTAAACGTGAATAAACTTGTTTTTTCATAATACGATTAAGTTATTTCGAGAGTTAAAATGAGAATTTCGTTCACACTGCGGAAACTCGTCGGTTTTTTTTTTTAGGGTCGAGGTGGTCTTGTAGTTAGATCATTGGCCTTCCGTATGGATGGGCTGGATTGGATTCCCAATGCCGCCAAAGATCCACCAAGTACATGCGATTACGAGCTTGTTAAATCTGTGGAATTGAAAGTGTTGTGGTCGGTCAGTAAGCAGTTACCATGGGTGAAATGGTCTGGAGAAAATTTCCTTCCTGTTTGTTATTATTGTTGTATTTACTATTATTGTTTAACACCATAAGTGATGGTGCACATTTTGTAAATAGTTGTTATTTATTAATAAAGGCAAATCGCCTTTCTTCCGTTGGAGAGGGTCTTGATGGACCGCAGGGTGGTGGTCGCCGGGCTGGGTGCAATGCCCAGCAAGTATTGGTCTCTAGGCTGATTTGGCCGCATCCCGAGAGTTTTCGGATCTATCCAGGGAGCCAAGTCTCCGTCTCCTAGTGCTCCGATGTCGTTGCTCTGGCAGGGGGTGGCTTTGTGCTGCGACGCTTGCCGCACATGTGCCACTCGTACTTGGCGGGATTGCTACTCGCAATGGACTTCAAAGACCGTGTGCCCTAGGGCGGGTCGGTCTCTAATTCATGTTATGTTCTCCCTCCCGATCTGGTGGTGCCATCTATCGGAGGAGTCTTTCTTTAGTCATCTTCTGAATACTTTCACCTTCGTGGTGCTCTGGTTAAACTAAAGGCGCATCGTTCTGACTTCATTTCGCTTAGCCTTCAGCTAGCGAAGCTTGACTTGTCCCGGTGTCATAAGTAACAACAATAAATGAGAAAATTGCAGATAGATTACAAGAACTTCTTGTATACGTTTATCGGTAGTTTTCTTGTTGTCTCTCCCACATTATAGATGTAAAATTCCCGGGAATTTTAAAGCTTGGGAATTAACTCGGGAATTTTGGGGAATATTGGGAATTTTGAGGGAATAAACTCAGCCAATCATATTTCGTTTTAGGGATTCTTTTTTCGCATATATATGAAGCGAAGTGAAGTAAAATTTGGTATCTGTAAATAGTATTGTTAAACAAAGTGAAATTTTATTTTCTACAACAAGCATTCATTAAAGCAGTGAAAAGACATAAAATGAGAACTATTAAAATTGTAAAAAAATATAGTATTGAAAAATTTCATCTCTAGGGGATATTTTTATATCGGTGTATGGCGAGATCTGTCGCTAAGATTGTTAGGAAGCCAATGTTTCTCACAAATACATATTTAATGAAATTATGAAAATAAACTGAAATTTGTTATTTGATCAAAAATAATATTGTTTCATTGTAATAAATAGTGATTCTTTTCTTCATATCTATTTTTCCATTTTCAGTTCTTTTAGGTTGTAAGAGATTTATTATTTTTTGCGATCATTCTTTATATAATAGATTTGTTTCTTAAATATTCGAAATTACTTTATTTTTTTTAAAAAAAATGATTTCACTTTAATTTTAATGTATTTTTCTTAAAAACAAATTATTTGAAAAAAGTAAGGAAGTACTTGATTTTTTCACTCTTTGTAATAAATTGAAAATTGATGATTTAAAAATAAACAATGCCAAGCAAATTGCTTTCACTTTTGTTTTGACTTCTAATTGACAAATTTTTAATTTATCAATGATACAAAGCGATACCGTTTCAAGTATTCTTCTCAATTGAATATGGGTAAATGGTGCACAAATTTAATTAAAATGTAAATGAAAGTATGTGGTGAGGCGACATGTGTAAGTTGTGAACAAAAAAAAGCTCTTCCAGCGAATCATCATTTAAATATCTTGTATGAATTAATATATATGTAAAAAAATGTGTAAAAAAATTTATATAAAATTTTTTTATCCACAAATGTAATCATGTATAAAATACTTTTTCTTTTATTATAGTTAAAATATTTAAAATAATTTTCTTTTATATTTTAAGATTCATTAACAATTTTTAAGTACAATATATATAATGCAGACTTTAAATAAAACTATTTTTATTTCTTTTGAAAGGATCTGATCCATTAATTTACACAATTACAATATATCTACAGTTAAATTATTCATTGAGTTTTTGAAAACAATTTTTTACAATTTTTCATTAAAAATGATTTTAAAACAGTAAGGTAGAATCAAAATCTCTTTAAACTATTGTTCATCAATCCTAAATGATAAGACAGAAAATGTGGGTGAATTAAAAAAATTATTGATAATCTGTCATTGAAAATACTTCCATTTTTCAGACTTTAGTACTAGAAATGGAAATAACTTTATGATATTATGAAAAGAATTTACGAAAGTCAAGCAAATGAATTCTGAAAAAAAGTGTTGCTTTTTTAACATTTTACACTCGCGTAATCTTGTAAAAAAATTTAAATTATTTTTTAATTTAATGCATCTTGCTTTTCATAAAAAGGCTGAAATGTGTTATTCTTTTCAAAAGAAGATTTTTGGTTAAAATACTAGCTCTAAAAATATTAATGCCAGTTTGATGTAAAAAAATAGGTATATTATTTTTCTATAATCTTGTTATAAAAACTTGAAAATTAAAATTTTTTAAGAGTTAGTTCAGCTTGAATTTTTACACACAAGATTAAAATTTGTACATAATAGAAAAATTTTAGGACAATTGACGAATCTGTAATTTTGTGAATTGTATATTTCCAATTCAAAACTTTAACAATAAACAATTTGTTCAGAAAGGATTTTAAAAAATTGTACAGACGCATTTAGAAATCTGCACAATAAAAAGATCCCATCTAAATATGTTTTTACCTGTTATCTTGTGAAATAAAAATAGGCATTATTTCTATGATAAAAAATATCTAATATTTGCAAATATAAAAATATTGCTTAATAAATACTGATTGATTTTTATGAATATAGTTCTTCAACATGACAACTGAAATGGATATAACAAAAATTGTTGTAATAAATAACGTATAAAATTGAAGCTACCTATTTTACTGTAACAACAGTAATACTATATTTAAAACAAGCAAATGACACTAAATATCATAAATAATAGTTTAAAAATATTAGTTTTTCAATGTTTATACTACTTTTTTCATGATGGAAAACCAACTTGGTGCCCAATGATATAAATCTGTCAAAACTTAAGCCCTTGTAATGCTGAAAAGTGAAAATCTTTGTAGCGAGGTATTCGAAACAATATCCTACCTCCTTTCTGGCTTCTTAAAATTAATTGCTCATTTTAAAATAGCAAGTTTCGATCATTTTAAATGCATTGTAAATTAATGCATGTATGTCATAGATATGCTGTCAGAAGGAAGACTTGTGAACTTCAGCTCACTTTAAAAAATTTCAAATACATAGATGAAAAGTTTGTTTTTTCTGGGATAAATGTAAAATACAATGTAATTTACAATTCATAAAAACTCTTATTTGAAGAAACATTTAACATATCACACATGAACATTATTATTTACAATCTCATATAAGTGTGTCAATACCAACCATCAACATATTCTGTATAATAGTTGATAATTATAGTGAAATTACATAAGACACATTTTTGAATTGAGAAACAATCTCGATTCACTAAGCCCCTGATTATGTTATGTGTGTATACATATTTAAAATTATGAAATTATGTAATCTGCATATATATATATATATATATATATATATATATATATATATATATATATATATATATATATATATATATATATATATATATATATATATATATATATATATATATATATATATATATATATATATATATATATATATATATATATATATATATATATATATATATATATATATATATATATAAACATCTCTATATGACATAATCCTTCAACTAAGCAGAACTTTTAGAAGCACTTTCAGCTCACATAAATTAATCAAAATGAAATTGGTAAAAATTATGGTGAAAATCAAAAGTTTTGTCTATTATCTAGTTCATTTGAAACTATAATGTAACAAACACAAAAGCCATATCCAGGAAACTTGGAATAATTTATATACGATTATAAATACTATCCAACCAAGTTAAAATTTAACTTTTTCCAAATTATTGAAAAAATCCTCAGAAATACCACCTAAAAAATGGAAAATAGGTATCTCAAGATGTTGAAAAAGAGGAAATGGCAAATGCTAATAGGAGACAGGCTCTGCTATCTAGGATAAACAGGATTTAAAGGTTGTAATACTGATAAAGAAGTTTATTATATCGACACAAACTGGACCAATTTACAAAAATTTATAAGAAACACTTCATCAAAATTTTAAGTAACTTCAAATTAATCAATTAGCATCAACAGCCACTATTTAACTTATAACTTTCAGTAAAAGCAAAATTATGATATAAATCTCAACAAATCTAAAATTATTGGAACTAACATGCATATTCAAATTTTAAAAGGTCCATAATAATGAATGAAATTTAATATTCTTGTCATGTAACCCAATAAAATTACTGATTTGTTATATCATTAATAATCAACTAAATTAACTATTAAAGAAATCCAACATGGTTATTTAAATCTAGCTATTCTATTTAATTTCTCGCCAACATTTCCAATAATAAATAGCTTTATTTTAATGAGGAATGATATCAAAAGCATTTTCCTGCTTCTTTATTACAAGCAAATAATTAGCAATTTTAACCAGACATTTTTTATATGACAGTATTAAAGTTCAGATATTTTCCAAATCTCAAACACCAATTGTAAACTTTAATAAATATAACAGTTAAAAATTGGAAAAATGTTCTACTAATATTAATAAGAATCGGTATTTATTATAATCTATGAACAATCAGTTTTGTTACGAAGGTTTTTGCATTAGTATTCTCTAGAAAGTATATACACAACACTATGTAATAAATCCTATAGCAATTATATAAACATTTATGAAGTATATCTATGTATAAAAAACTTGCAAAAGAAAAAAATGTCTTGCATGTTAAAAGTGCCGAATAAAATTATCAGTATAGTTCACATCATTACTTTTGATGGCAAGAGAAAATGATTGTCTTTTTGATTACAATACGTATAAAATCTGATTCGAGATAAGCAGATATTTAAACACCTGATTTAACCACCGAAAATAAAACCACAATAGTTAAAAATTACCTTTTAACTATTGCGGTTTTATTTAATGAATGTTTCAAACTATAGATGTACATCCAGGCTATTACTTTTATCTAAATTGATCAAAAGTAACACCAGATATCTAATGAAAAACAAAATGAATATCTATATACACTAACGATTGACGTTATAAAAAATTTTCGTATGCTATTTCAGAATCAGTAATCAATCTAATAGTAGGATAATATTTTTCGAGGAATATATATGTGAAAGACAGCATATCTAACCGATTTCTCGGTCCAAAAATTTAATAAATACACATTCAAATAGTAAGCATTACGAGTAACAATTACAATGAACACAACTTTAAACCTCTCCAATTTTTTTCAAATGGCTGAAATTTCTATTGCCATAAATGAAAGTAGAAATCATTTAAATATATCTTGTTAAATATATTATGTGGTTTTAATAGTTAAAAACTTATAAATTTTTAAGAAAATTCAAATTTTTCCACAATTTTTAAAATTTGGGAATTTACAAAATTCTCATGGGAAAATTTCGGTAAATTCCCATGGGAAATAAACCGGGTTTTTTCCCATCCTTACAACACTATCCCACATGTGTAAAATGAGGACTAAATGTCTATCCAGGATTTATATCATGCTATTGAAACTGAATCCAGCATATTTAATGGAAACTTCATTAAACAAACAATGATTCCGATGTGTTTCTTAATGCATGATTGATACTTCTTATTATCAAAATGCTTGTAGGATTTTTTTAGGGAACTAACGTTCTGAAAATTTTGGTATGAATCCTGTGGACGCTCGTTGAGTAGGGTGAAATAGTCTAGAGAAAATTTCTTATCCCTCGAGATCAAAGTCAAAATTGAGGGAGTGGATCTTCTGGTGGTGCCATCTATCGGAGATATATTACAGCAAAGTTGGACTTTCACCTTCGTGGTACCCTGGTTAAACGAAAGACTCACCCTTCTGATTTAATTTGGTAGCCATCGGCTAGCGAACTTTGTTTGTCCAAGTGTCATAAGTAACAACAACAACAAATTTTAATATAGATCTGAATTTTAAATTTCAAAAGCTTTTGGTGTGTGGGATAAACTTGTGCCGAGCGATGAGCTTCGTTCCACATTCAGGTATTTAGATCACATCGAAAATATGAGCCTTCTGCATGGCAGCTTAAGGAGAAGTGAGCTTTGTATTTGAACTTAAATTACTGATAAATGTGTGGATGATCCTGTCCAAAACTGATTCCGAGAATCAATTATAGCAATGGAACGGGTGAATGACTCAAAAATAGAGTGACAGCTCTCTAGAATTTTTCCTTTCTCTAGCTCTCAAAATGTGAAACCACTCTCGCTCCATCAACAACTACGTTTCTTGTCCGCTCATCGATCATTAGACAATAAACAGTCCAACTTGGTTCTCGGCGTTCAGTTTGATTTTCGAAACCATTGCCTTAAATGTTTTATCAGTTCCCGCTCAGAGTCTCAGCTATCAATAGTTTGCCACCCTAAGCATTTTATTCTTTACGATTGGCTGTCGCTGTTTCATTCTCCGCTGTATCAGTAGTTTGCAATCAATTCGTCATCTCTTTGGTCTATAATTTTTAATCATAACTGCAGTCGTGTCATGATTTTCATCATCAAGTTATACTAATCATATATTTAGTTTTCTTCACAGACTTAATAAAGACTTATTTCATCGTGTTATTTCGATTTAGACTTTAATTCTAAGTTGAAAATTGCAATTTCCTGTTACAATAGAAATACAGAATTGTTTCTTTTCAGTGAGTGAATGGTTTTTAATCTTATCCCTAAATGAACGGTCTGTTGTCACGAGGACAGATTTTCCACATTTAAGCAGAAATTCATCCTTTGTCCATGAGGAATAATGATTAATGCTTCACCGTTAATTGGAACTTGTGTTAGAAATCAAGAAAATAAGCAGACATTATTAATTAGCGTTGAACATCTAAAAGTTGTTTTAAGAAATTTAAGATTTCGACCCTTTCCAATAATTTATTTTGCAGTTCATCAACTATTGAAGTAGAAATTTCTGAAGAAGGCAACATGTGCTAAAACCAAAATGAAATCGATATTAATATGTTCACTTATAGCATCTCGCTTTTTTTCTTTTTGAACATATATATATATAGTGATATATAGGTATAGTATATATATATCATATATATATATATATATATATATATATATATATATATATATATATATATATTTATAGTATATATATATATATATATATGATGATATATAGTATATATATATATATGATATGATATGATATATACTATATATATGATACTATATATATATCGATATCATATATATGATATATATATATATCATATATATGATATATCAACGTTTAATTTATAATTACCTTTTTTTAAGTTACTCCAGTTCAGACATGAAATATAAATTGGACATATGATGAGTGCTTATTTAATTATTACCTTCAATTTAAGGGAGAATAAGTATTTGTCAGTTTGTCACCAGGGACTAACTATAACACGAACAAATTCAGAAATTGCCTGTGCTCACAAAAATTAGAAGCCTCGTATTTTAATCATTTTTATATTTTAATTGAATTAACATTTATTCCATAAATTTATACATTTTTTATAAAAAAAAAGTTCTAGAAGTTACTCTGTCTTTTGAAGCCTCGTGCATGCAGGGCTTCATGACGCTCTGTTTTGATTGAGTGACATGCATATGCGTTTGTTACTTTTTTTATGATTCAAAAACTATGCTTTCGTATTTCGCTATTTAATTGTAAGCTTTTTTCTTAGTATTTGTAATTTGTTTTGGTATTATTAAGCCGGCAGCTTCATTCTATTGGTGGTTAAGAGCTCGTTTGCCAAATAGTTTCTGCTCTCCCACCAAATCATCTTTTTAGCAGAAGAAAAAAGTGAGGAGGGGTGACAAACTGAGATGATGTACGACGCCGTGGTGACGTCACGAGATGATAGGCAACAGCTTCCGCTCATTAGCTGGCTTATCAGAAGAGGATGAGGCGGCATCGTTCTTTTAATCGTCCCATCTCATCTATTATCCGACGTCATCGTTCCGCTCACCCACCGTTTGTTCTCACAAATCTCTCCTTCCCCCGCAGCTCCGTTAAATGATCGCCAAAACGCTTTTCGCAGAAGCAAACAGAAACTGAAAGGGATTTCAAGTCTCCAATCATTAAATAAATTTGCCGCCAAGCGAAAAACTACTTTGACATAATTTAATGTCATTTTTTAATCAACAATAAAAGGAATTAAATGAGTTGCCATGACGTACTATAAAAGTATTTAAAAAAATTCTTTTTATCATCTTTAGCTAAAAAAGTATAATAATGGTTATATTCTCTAAAATTTTCTGAGTTTATTAGTCTCTTCGATATATTTAATTTTCTGTTTAATGCTTGAAATTTAAAATTCGTTTTGTTTTTAATTTTTAAATCACGTTAAAAAATGTTATGAAATTAAATATTATTTATGATAGGCATTTGTATGTGTTTAAATACTTATATAATCACTTCTTTAAAACCACTTATATTCAATGGAAATATTTAAACAAGAACAGTAACGCAGCAACAGATGACAAAAATCTAGTATCGGCTGAAAGAAAATTGTAGAACTTGCGTTAAGAATGCCATATTGAATTTGCTTTCTGGTTGAATTGGTAATTCTGCATGTTTTTACAGATAATATTTGAAAATGAAAATTTATGAAGTAAATTTTTTTTAATGTTTTGAAGCAACAAACTGATAACTAGCGAACACAAAATATAACTAATAACATCAGATAAAGGTAAGCTAAAGATAAGATTTTTCGACTACTGGTGTGTGTATATATATATTTTTTTATTTGTGAATCTAGTACTAAAAACTTACCAGTTTCCGAAACAACTTTTTGTTTTACTGTATGTCAAATAGAAAATAAGTAATAGGAATTTTAAAACACATCGCGGTTTTTTGAAAAACGAAGGAGGAAATTGCATTTTCAAACCCGAAGTAGTAAAAAAAAGGTACTTTTTTCTAATTATTTTTTTAATTTATAAGTTTTTTCTATAATGTGCTGATTAATAACCATACATATAATCCGTTATTTGCCTTATTCACTCGGAAAATATTGGCAACATCGTCGCTATCACAAGTGAAAGTATCACTTTAAAGACGGTTTTTTACAAAATCTCCAAACCGTTAACATGATATCTCAAGTAATAATGAAAATACATGTATGAAATTTGGCCTGCATGTTTAGAGTATTATCATCTATGAAATGAAGCAGAATTTGAATACACATGAAAAACTTTTTCATTTACAACTGTTTTTAAAGGGAATGTTAGGTAAAATTTCACAAAATGACCTTATTGTTCTATATTTATAAACATATTTTCTGTATCGCTGAACATTTTTCTTCATGGCCGTGGTAGCCTAGTAGTTTGGGCATCGGCCTTCCGTCCGGTAGGTCGGGGTTCGATTCCCAGTGCCGCCAAAAATTTACACAGTACATGCGATATTCATGCTCGTTAAATCTGTGGAGTCGAAAGTCCAGTGGTCGGTCGTTGAACAGTTACCATGGGTGTAATGGTCTGGAGAAAATTTCTTCCTTCAGATCAATGGCGAAATTGAGGTAGTAGATTCTATGGTGGTGCCATCTAGCAATATCTTAGAGCAAAGTCGTACTTTCAACCTCATGCTGTTCTGGTTAAACGAAAGACTCACCTTGCTGACTTAAATTCGCATCGCATAGACGTCGGCGGAGCGACCTTGAGTTGTCCAGGTGTCTTAAATAACAAAAACATATTTTTCTAAGAACATTGTTACATAATTGTCATGCTCAAACTAAATTAAGATTGATGTGTTACAATAATCTGCACAGTGTTAGTCGTTTTACTAAAATTTACCAGAAAATAGCAAATTTTACTATGAGAAATCTTTAATTAAATTTTTTTCTACTATATTATGTTTTCACATCATAATTTATCTGAAAACAAGGTAAAAGAAGATTAAAATTAATTTTGAGTTGTCTCGAACGGGGCAGGTACCTTAACATCACGTTTCTGTTTCTTAAGGAAAAATTTCTCCAATTGCGCGGTCTCAACAATAATGAAAGATAATTATGCTTGTGCAATCCGCCTTAGAATTTTCTAGATTGTAGCAATAATAATAATAGAAAAAGTTAATATAAGCTCTAGGCTATTCAATCCCGCTCTCAGAGTAAAATTTACAATATTATTTGTATAATGATAAACAAAGATTTAAAACATTTGCTTTTTTTCTCATATTTCTCTCTCGTTCCAAATTTGTTTTGTTAATTTCCCATTCACAAATATAATAACTCATTTTTCCAACAAATACTTATTAATAGTCTCATAATTTTACTTCGAAAAAGAGTAAGTTTCTTAATTTATAAAATAATCTAGAAAATCAGATTTTTATAACTAAATTAAATCATTACACTTAAATAGTACTGACTAATTAGGAATATGCATATCAGTAGCAGTAAGAAAATAATATAAATTAAAAATTAATCCATAAAAGAAATTATTCACGGAATACCTTATATAGGAAATAAAATAAATAAAAAAAGGCCAAAAAAAGGAAACAACGACAAAATAAACCATTTTAAGATGCAAAGAATGATTTCACACCTTTTTTTATTTTCCTGTTGCAATAGAAATACAGGAAAAAAGAAAGAAAATAGGCAATGAATGAAATATAAATTGGTCACAAAAACAAGCAATGCAAGTTTAAATAAAATTGAAGAATCAAAGGATTTAATTTTTCTAACAGAAAAGTTACCTTTTAAATTTCTAGTGTGAATTTCTCATTGAAATAGCACTTGTCAACAAAAATTGAACGTTGATAGATAAACTGAATCAAAATCAAATCTCTCACTATAAAAAAAGATGTAAGAAAGTTATGCAAAATACAACTGACATGTGATTCGTGGGAAATTAATATTTCTGACTGAATGTTCAATTTCGATAAAATTTCATTTTTTCCTTCAATAGGTTGTTTACATATCGCAAAAGAGAAAACCGCAAAACTCCTACGCACTACAACGATAAATCTGCATGATGAAAGCAAAAAGGCAATATATGTATAAATGTAATTTACTGCAAAATATTTGTAATGGAATATATAAAATTGTACTTTACTTGTAATGAATTAAATCACTTTCAAATAGTTTTTCTCATAACCATAATTTTTTTATTTTATAACCTTTATTTGAAATTGTTAACAGTGATTATGTTTATGATATGCATTTCTGAGTCAAGAAGAATTTTTAAGCAAATGTCGAAAAAATAAAAAATAACTAAAAGAAAATTTTTAATATTGGCTGGAGCAAGGCATTCGTCTTAAGATTTAAAAGAGATTGCTTATAAATATTACAAATATTAATTAAAAATTCTATTAGTTAATGAAATTTTTTAAATTTTAATCGTCCTTGTTGATTTAAACTAACCATAAAGTGGATGTTTTGTCTTTTTCATTTTGCTTTCTCTTTTGTTCTATTGTCAAAATGTTAATGGGTTGAATCCATGGAAAACGGCTTTTTAAGCGATGCTTTAATCCTTCTATAAGAAATCATTTTATTAACTAAATCCACTTGGACACTATTCTCAGACATTCGGTGGTGAACTTCGTTTTGTTTGCTGCCGCTCGAAGAATGTGATTGGAAGGGAAGCAGCAAGTCAGATTGACAAAGCCATCTCAATGCAATGTGGCGTAGATAAATGTTATCTGATGACATGGATATATTTTAAACCAATGAGTTGTTGTGGTTAAAAAAACATTTAAATTATTTTATTAAATTTATCGTCTGCATTATGTTCGTATGCAAACTCTCACAACAAAGAATAATTTATATGATACATTTATAGCTCATTTTCATTTTGTTGCCAAATAAATTTTTGTCAATTCTTAATTTGTAATCGTTTGCTAATAAGATTTAATAATCAATTGCTTATTTTTTTAGATTAAAATCTTTACACTATAACGAAAATGAGGAAATAACAATTCACATTTTTATTCACAAACATAACAAATATTTTAAAATCACAATATCCACATTTAAATAAAGTGTGAAGTCACTGATAAGGTGGTAATATTCCATGTGGAACAGGTGGCAAATCAAGAACTGCTGAATCCAGAGCAGGTGTTAAGTTCTGTCCCATCATGTTCGTCATCATGGTTGGGCTTTCAGAAGGATAATTAAATAACCACAACCTGTCGCCAATGACCATAGGTCTGGCAGCATATAGACCCATGGACTGGTAGTATTGCTGTGCGAGAACTTCCAGGTCAGTACTATATTTGCGTTTCCATTTCGTTCTTCTATTTTGAAACCAAATTTTGATCTGAAAAAGAGAGAGAATTTCCTATTAGGAATTAAATTTCCATTAAATTCTGATTTCAAAGATAAGATAGACTGATTCGTTTGCACAGACTGATTTCAAAGATAAGATGATCTGATTTCAAAGATAAGATAAAGAAATGTATATCAATTCTTTTTTCCAAAATAATTTTATTTTTAAATAATTAATTAATAAATTATTAATAAATAAACTGTAAAACTTTTCCAAAATAATATAGCAATCATTAGTAGAACCATCTTACTATAAATTGGCACTTAAATGCAAAGTTACAATCAATCAATTTTTTTTTGTACGAGAAAGAAGTACCCAACAAAATCCAGTAGTTTCTCAAAACAGGATTTCCTTTTTTATTTATATCAGTACATATTTAGCAGGATATAAAAACTGTTCCAAAAAGTATATATACCTCTACATTTGCTATGATAAATTCACAATTCTCTATAGTTCTCTATAGTTATGTCCAAATAACATCATTATTGTTTCCATATTTTGATGTTCTGGTAATGTCTTACCATCACACCAGACCGCTACTGGGACTTGAAGACAGAATCATTTCTTCAGAGTTTGAAGATGTTCTGTCGTACAAGGAACATTCCAATGAATAGACAGTGATATCAATACTACTGAACAAACAGACATATGGCTCGAGAATCTTTAGCCATGATGCAAGTAAACTTTCCAAAACAAATAATTTCAAATAAACACACAATTTCACCTTCTATATCTGTTCCATTCAGAAAATCTTGCATCACCTGAATCTTACTGGTGGGTGATGTTGAAGAAGAGTGTGTGAAGATCCACCAAGAACTGCGCCTACATTGCGTGAGAAAATCATCTCTTTTTGCAGTAGTCTACAGCAACATTTGTTTCAGGATATGTATGAGAATCTGCATGAACGATGAAAATACTTTTTACAGCGAGGCGGTGCCCACATTAAAATTTGCAAGACTACAAAATCAGGCCAGATGGGGTTAATGTTAAGAGAAATTGCTTTAGATGGAATGATAGTAAAAGAACATTTTCAATGATAATAGTCCTTCATTTAACTTTAATTATTTTTTTCCCTTTTTTTTGCAAAATAATTTTGATATTTGGTGTTAGTACATGAACTGCATAAAACAGCTGTAGTAGTTGATACTATAAAACTTCACAGAATTCAAAAGGACCTAATTCAGTTTCCTCTATAGTCAAAATTTCTCGAGATTTACAGCATTTCTTTGCCTTATAAATATTGTTAAAAGGAATTATATTACACTACTTATATAAATTTGATCTTTAATGGAGTATTTTTAATCAACATGTTCTCTTTAATGTATCCAACGGAATCAATGTAAAGAGGTAGTTGGTTAAAAATAATATTCCTCTATCTTTTTAAATTATTCTGAACTATAGTAGTTTGTTTAACAAATCCATGTAATTTACTTCTCAATTACATCAATTAAATTTTTGTAGTAGGTGTTATTTGATTACTTTACAAGAACATATTATTTGCAAAAATACTTGCTGCATTGAAATGCCAGGAATATAAGCACTTTGCTGTTCTCTTCTTCTACTGATTTGGGACTCAAAATTTCTCTTTCAAACAATTTCAAGCTATCCTTTGCAAAAAGCATTTTTATAATGAGTGCATAATAGTCAATGAAATGCTCAGTTATGTATCTGAGTGAATATTAAAATTAATTTTTACATGGATCCCTGACACGTGACACTGATTTTAACATTCAGCTCAGAGTCAGAACGATCAAAAGTTATTTTCAAAAAATGTTTTTTCCTTAGGAAATAAATTTCTTTAGGCGGATTTGGCACTAAATGTGTATAAACTACGATTCAAAAGCTTGCCAAGTAAATGAGGGATGAATATTATTATGTTGTCGTGAAATCAGGAAATTTGTCAAGTTGTACACTGATTTACAGATTAACGAATTGATCGAAGCGCTTTGCAGGAAGGTGTTTCAATATGAATCAGTAGATCTCTCTCTCTGGCTAGTGTTTCACAATAAATCTTCGTATCAATTGTCACATGTTCAAAATAATAACTTTTAAGTACTTTAAAATGGAAAATAATTTTTGCCCCTAACAACTAACACGATAGTCTTTGTTTTTAAATATATTTTTGGCAATAATTTCGTAATTTAAAAGTATTGATTATAAAGTACTTTATATTTTCATTTCATAGAGATATCATGCATTTCTTTTTAAAGTCAAAAGACTAAGTAGCATGCAATGAGTATTATTGAAATCTGAGAATACATTTCTATTGATGAATGTGGCATGAAACTCATTTAATTATAAATAACATAATGTATGTTAATTTATATGACACATTCGATATCACAGATAATGAACAAACACAATCAATCAATAGAAGAATTGATTGGACCAGTGTAGAAACATCATGCAAAGAATATCCGTTAAAGGCTTAAAAATATTTTTTGAAATTAAAGAAATGCATTTATATAAAATAAAACAATATGGATTTATTAAAATCCCGATAACTGAATTGAATATATCAATTTTAATTTCAAAATGAATGAATAGATTGATTCATTATATTCGATGTATCAATAAAGTTTGAAGATTGACTTAATGAACAACGGAAGGGATAACTGTTATGTTTTCGGCATGATTATCTGTCGGGTTTGTAAGCATGAATGTTTACATATGCATATACATACAGACAGACAGACTGGTAGACAGATAGATAGAAACTCTTAAATCTATGTCTGTTTGAATATTTTTGTTTCTCCTAAACTATATGAAAATTAAAAATGAATACTTAAAGTAGGATTTTATACTTTAATCAACTAGATGTATATGTACATATATAATGTGCTTGAGTAGCAAATAATTGTTGAATACATAAAATGCACTGTTGGAAAATACATTTATTCCATGAATAATTATGATTTTTTTTTACTTTAAATTTTCTTTGTTTTTTACTTTAATTTTACATCGGTTTCAAGAGACAGCGTCTTTGTATTTTTCTATTGTTACATTCTGGATCATTCATTAAAAACAGCTTACAAAATTGCAGCTAAATATCTTAAAAATTAATATATAATCTGATCTTCTAAATTTTCAAAATATTACGTGGTTTTGGTATATAAAAATATTGTCACAAATAAAAAAATTATGTCACACACACATTATAGAGAGCATTCTAAAACTGAACTCTTAATTCATCGTAAATACAGTAGTATCTACATCAGTGATTCTTAACCTTTTTTCTATCGTGGCATACATTAAACGATTTCAAACTTTGACTTAACACAAAAATAAGATAAATTTAACTGTGTAAAATAGTTTATAATGCGTAGAACCGTTTATGATCATAATTTTGAATGCAAAATAAAATAATATATAATATATGCTACAAAAACAAGAATACGTTTATTACTTTACTCGTAATAAAAAAAAAGCATAATAATTTTTACTATATACATTTCTAAAATTTGGCGGCCCGCTTTAAGAATTTGGCGACACACAAAAATGCCGCGGCGCCGTGATTGAGAATCACTGATATGCAAGATCGATAATTGCTTCTAAGAGGAACAGCGTTTTTTCATAAAATAAAAGAAATGCCTCACACTTTAAAGATTTGAAACATTTTTCGAATTATAACATAAGGATTTTCATATATCGAATGAAAGTTTACGAAACAGATGAAACAACATGTACAAGATGTGTTGACGTGAAGTAAATGATTAAAGTATACACCCGAATATAAGTAATATTAAAAACCTTCCAATTCTTTTCTAAACTTGTATTTTTAAACTTGTACTTATATTTTTGTGTGCAAATGATTCTTTTCAAGAATCAATTACCCATTATATTCTAAAGAAATATAATGGGTTGATCACATTAATACATAATAATTAATTCCATTTTGTTTGATAACCTATGCAAAAATACCTATGTTTCATGTTTTTGTGAAATCTCAAAGTCATTAACTCATTCCTATTCATTTCATTGGCTTACCACATAGTAAATACCTTGTGAAGGTATGTGATTGTTTGGGAAATACCAAAATCCATTACAAATGCTTCGAAATCGAAGCAGAAATACATTCATAATAGAAGAGAGCTTTTAATCATTGGTTTTTAAATAAAAATAGATTTTTTATGCTTAATGTTTCCCGAGAATTTTAGGCTTTAAACTTGAAACTTAATATCCTAAATTTGTGTTTCATGGAGATTCGAGGTTATTAATTATAGTTAAAAGTTAACAAAAGAAGTTTGATTTGTATATGTCTCGTTTTGAAATTATTTATATTCTGAAAGTTTTGGAATTTCTCAACATGGGGGAGGGAGAGAAGTAATTTACTTGTAACATGTAATTCCCATGATATAAATAATTACATACGCCTTTTAATATTTTTAACAACTCCTCTCCAAAGTAAAAGTTTAACGATTTTTTCTGTTTAATATCAATTAAAGCAATGTAAAAAATCTTAAAAGTAAGAAAAATGTATAAAGAAATCTGCCTGATCATACGCAGAAAATTCACCTGTGTTTCTGAGAGTTTGAGAGCTTTGGCCAGCTGAAGTCGCTTGGAAACGGACAAGTACTTGTTCTTTTCGAATTCGGCTTCGAGCGCTTTTATTTGTCCCGAAGTGAAAGACGTCCGGGGCCTCTTCCGTCTGTCATCCGGCAGTCCTTCACCTGCAAAGAGACGTCCATTTCATTGATTATAAAAAAAATCCTTTATTTTTTATAATTTAAATACATAAAAGTATATAAAATCAATAAATTATAACTTTTAGTAGTAACAAGAATCTAGTTGCCATCGAGAGGCAAAAAGAACAACAAACAGTGAAATCGAATTCCAATTGTCATAAAGTAAAGTATTGAAAGGCTATGTTTCCGATTCAAACGACAATTATTAAGTTCTGCTTCTGTTTATATTTTCGCAACTGTTCTTATGTTGTACTCTATTTTTTTTTTTTGTGGATGTTTAATAAATGGTTTTCAGAGCGGTTGGCATTGTGTTTATTTATCGAATGGTTTTATACGAAATTAAAAACTGATAATAAATATTTTATCATATGTTACTCCACATTGTTACTCGAAATGATTTTGGAATAAACAAAGTACTAACTTGAAATGATTTTCATGTCTAATAAAATATTTTTCTTATATTATAAATAATTAATTAATTAATATAGAACCATTGATTAATCATTTCTAAATTTAAATTTAAAGTTATTTTTTTTCTTAACATAAACTACATAGAATTCGTACCTTAACTTATAGCAATCCTTTTAAATACAAAATCTATAATAAATGTATTGTTTTTTTATATTTTTAACACTAATAAATAATTAATTAAAATGCTGAGTAAATTAAGAACGATTTAAAGTTACCTCAAACATAAGTAGGATACAGTTTATGATTTAAAAAAGCAATATATATTGACTGTAGAAATCATGGTTGTGTTTTCCTCAAATGAATATTTATTTAAAAATATCATTGATTGAGATTCTAAATTATAAATAATAAGAATTGTCTACCATAGTCAACTTTATTTTGTTCACATAAATGTAATCTTATTTATCGTTATGTTTTTAAATGAATCTCTTCTGAAACGTTACAAAATATAAAAATCTCTTTTATGCAAAATCCTGATGAAATTTTCCTTTTCTTATTAAAATTCTAAACTGTTTTCCCTATGAAATTTCTTTAAGCTAGTTTTATGACGAGAAAACTTATTAAAAACTTTTATAAAAAATAAACTAAGTTTTGATGTTTTTTATAAATTATTGGAATTATAAATGTGAATATATGATATTGAGAACAGTATTTAGTAAGAAACCTTTTAACGTATTCTTTCATGCATATATAATATATAAAAATATAAGTAACATTTTCATATTAAAAAACAAGAAAGCAATAAGCAATATTTTGCTACATCCCGACCAAACATGTAGCACTCTTCCTGTGGATATATATATAAATAAATATATATATATATATATATATATATATATATATATATATATATATATATATATATATATATATACACACATATATATATATATATATATATATATATATATATATATATATATATATATATATATATACATATATATATATACATATACCTATATATATATATACATATACATTTATATACATATACATATATATACTCTCATAGCTGAGAAGAATAAATTATAAATTTTTGAAATAC
>CM075850.1:119559771-119584771 GCA_037975125.1 Latrodectus hesperus | reverse complement strand
GAATGAGTTTCAACTCGTTTGTTTCCTAAAGCTGACTGAAGTAAAATTAACTATTACAAAGATCGGAGTAAATTCAATTTTATATAGATCGTAATATATTAAGAATTATTATGATTGATTAATCAATGAAAAACGATTTTGGAAAATTTGACATCCATTGAATTCTATTAATCATTCGATCTTTTTTCAAAATGTAGGCACCGTATTTAAAACTAAATTTTTAGAGTAAGCAAATATTAAATCAACATTTTTCTACTTATTACTCTTTAAAAAATAATCTTTGTGGCCTCTAAGCCTTAACTTCATAATTTTTTCATTGAAAATTGACTTTTTTCCTTCAATTTCATTAACACAACAAAGTTTTTTTTCTCCAACGGCGGGCACTTGAGGGTTGAACCCTATGCCACAACTAGGCCAGAAACTGCTACTCATTTGTCGTTACCCAGCGGGGACCTGTGAACCAAGTCACGGAGGCGAGTAGCGTTACCCGCGTCATACCACCACAAACCCGTTTATAGGGTGGGCCACATTCATACATCATCACGGAAGTATGAATGTGATAGAGAAACACAGAGAGAACAGAGAAAGAAAGTAACATTCATGCCCGAACCGGGATTCGAACCCAGGACCCACAACTCAGGAGTCAGGAGCGCTAACCACTCAGCCATCGGTCGGCTCAACAAAGTAATATATATAATAAATTTAATTAAAATATAAAATCTCTTACTAATCGCAAATAGTATTATTTTTGTAATTTTCTGTAATACACTATAGCCATTCAAAACCATTCAAAATAGTACCTAAATTATCAAATAAAACTAGAATAAATGATGCAAAATTCTTAACGATTTTAAAACTTTATCAGATAACACAAAAATGCATGGAAATATTTTTAAAATAATAGAATACTTTAAAGAAGAAAATTCATGATCAAATTTGGTATTATGGGATAAATGAGTGCAACCAAAAGAAGTTTGGCATTAATCCTCTACTGTATCAGGCTTCTGTTTCAAACGCTAACACGTGTGAGAATCGCTTTCATTTGGGAGACATTTTACAGCACTCTAGCTGAAATAGTTGCTTTTTGAATGAATAATACATTTTTTTCTTTCATTCAACCAAAAATTGATTTTGTGAGATTAATAATTGAAGAATTTTTGAGTGCATATAAGTTATTTAGAGAGTTTGAAATGTGGTATTGGAAACTATTATGTATATATTAAGAATTAAATAGTATTGTTCGTATGTGGAAATTTTTCAGTTTACACTGTTCCGTTTTTGAATTCTAATCTTAGTAAAATAATACAAATACAAGAAAGTTATTCGGAAAGTAACAACTGTTTAGTTATAAAAAATGCAATATTTATAGAAAAAAATATAATTTTGCTATGTAGATAAATCATACTTCATTTTTCTATACAATCATATCATACATAATTACAAAAATTTACAGTGTCTGGTCACAAGCTCCAGAAGTCGCAAGCTGTATTTCTCTGCTGTGAGTTCTGCAAACCAATGAATAATCATCATCACTTCCAAAAGATTCATCATCCAGAAAATCTTTCAATTTGGGTAAAAGGGGGAAATTACAAGAGAAGCAAACTATATTTTCTTTCCGCATCAATCCCGCAATTCTTGGCTAACAGCAATAATGTAAGGATGGGCAAAAATCGCGAAGATTTCTGATTTCGCCAGAAACATTCCTCGGCCCCTGTTCAGGAAGGCTGGCCGCATGACGCTTATTTAGTGTTTGAGAGTCCCGCTGAATATTTGTTTCCTTCATATTGTTATTTAGTATGAAATGCAATCTTGGAACCATGAGGGTACGTGTACCTTCCTGGGGCTTGAGCAGCCACCAGGCGCGTCGGCATGTGGTGGATAGCCGAATGTCCTGTAGGAATGACAGGATAGCCTTGAATATAGAATCAGAGGCCGCGAACCAGCTCCCGTAAACCCTGGTGTTATGCGTTCCGTGCCTAGGGCTAATTGGCACCGCGGTATTGGTGTCTTAACGGAGCCTCTAGTTGCCTGGCGAACTTCTAGAATAATTTGCCTTGCCCTGTAACTCAGGCAATGCTGGGTGGACTTATATTACCTGAGCTTTTTAATTGTTATCTTGTGGCTGAAAAGACACAAGTAATAACAAACCTTTCTGCATTTGCAGGTGAAGCCTCTGAAGTAGACTTTCCTGAAAAAGACAAGGGAACTCAGAGGCAATCTTGTAAAGGGGCAGCAATGAATCCTTCACTTGAGGTAGAAATGACCTCCAAACCATCTTCTGGTGAAAGTCAGGAAGCTATCCCTAGCATGTCTGACTTTCTGACCAGATGGAACTGTTTCAGCAAGACCCTATCTGCTGGAAATGTCATACGCAAGAGGAAACGGCAGAGCATATCATTTACGAATGTGAGACTCTTGCCCTCCCTAGATTATACTTCTTTAGGCATCATCCATACTAGAGAGTTACACCTAGACTCCATTAAAGGGTTATCGGACTTTATTAATAAAGTGGGTGACCCGAGCAAATGGAACTAGGAAGCATTGGGTTTGGAGTTAATGGTACAAAATGCTGATAAAAGCAGAGGTGCCCAATGACATACAAATCCAATTCTAAGAAGAAGAAGAAGAAGATGAAATGCAATGACCATTTGGCTTTATGAATAGGTGGCAAAAGAGCGATAACTTGGCGATTCTGAAGACTGTGATCGCACACAAAACAGACTCATACGTAAACTGTTATTAAAGAAACTACGTGCATGTAACAGTTGTTTTCTTTTTTAACTATTTTTTTCTTCATATAATTAAATTGTCTTTACTTTCTTAAGCGCCCAAACTATTATGATGCATGCAATTATGACGAGGTTCAGTAACATATAACAAATTGAAAATTTATAATTTATAACAAATTAGAAATCTATAATTTGTTTTATTCGATTTCAAACTTATTTTTAATAAATATTATTGATTTCCTTTATGATAAAAAAAAAAGATAAATTCTTGAAAACCTAAAATTATGAACTAGTAATTTCTTTTATGATTAGTTAAGAATCTTCCGTTGGCATAAGTTATTGAACTAAAACAATTTCCAAGACCCCAGTAATATAATTAACTAATCTTTAGATAAATTTATCATTCTGTGTAGAGGTTCATATATTACACTACGCTTCATTTTTATTATCTCGAAAGTACGATGGAAATTCAAACGAATAAGAGTAAAGATAGGATAATTCTTTTACATAAAGTTAACTGCACAGCATTATTAATCAGAATAATGAAAATACATTATACAGATTTGAAAAAATATAGAAAAATAGCATACTTCTTAAAATAGTCGATACAGTTTTCTAGCCAAATATAAATATCAAAGTTCAATCTATACTTTTTGAAAAATATTACCTATTTTATAACCTACTTAAATATTTTTCTATTATTTTTTATTACAAAACATTAATTATATAACTATAAAGGCACACAAAAGTTGTAGGCTTAAATATGAATTCAATATACGAGATGTCATTTAACAGTAACATAATCGAAAATTCATCTGAATTCATTAAAATAGCATAAACGAAGGGAATTATTTTCTTCTGTTTAAATTTGAAGGGGAAAAAATTTAGCTTATAACAGTTATATGAGCTTCATACTTTGTATCTTTATAAAACTGCAGAATAACATTCTTTATTAAGATAATAATAAGAAATTTTTTATCAGTAAGAGATAAAAAAATAATATTTAACTTATCGGAATAATTTTCCACTAAAACAAGTATGAGTGTCAAAACATAATCTGTGATTTATGTAAAAATATAAAGTTTTATATCTTACAAGAAATGTTAGTTATTATATTTTTCTTGTAACTATAATGCCCCGCCCCCCAAAAAAAACATAAACTCTTCACACGAATGAAATAAAATGAAACTGATTTGAAAACAAACTTTTTTAATTGGCACTTATTTTTCTTAAATTATAGAATATTAAGAAGTTTATCTCTTCTTTTAATTTTTTATCTATTTCAATTACTTTCTGATTTCTAAATGGCTATTTATATTGTGATATATGTACAAATCATATAATTATGATCTCAACAAGTTTTTATAATCTATTTCATCCATTTCCTCACCATTTATAACTGACGTTTATGCATTTTCGATTATTTATATTACTGACCTCAACCAGTTTTCAATCTGTTTCAGTTATTTCCTTATCAATTAACTGACGCTTATGTGTTCTTATACAATATTACGTTTATATTGTATAATAGTATGAAGTGAAGATATCTTTTAAACAATTAATCTCAGAAACAGTTAAATCTGAGTCAAACATTATTCAAATTTTGAAAAATGATTATAATCTAATATGAACAACATAATCTTTGGAATATTTATATCTGAAATCTGTTAATATGAACACAAGGATAAGCACTTTAATTGAAATATACTGAAATATGTATCATTAATTTATGCTTTGGTTGTTTGATTCCCATTGAACAGCCTAGTAAACAAATGAGGATATTTTGGAAATATTAACTAAGAGGAGACATATGAACTTACTCTTTATGGAATCCTATAAATTTTAAATAATTATCAAGAAAAATAAAAATTATTATTATAAATTCAATTTTATCATGTGTGTGGATTTTTATAGAATGTGTTGTTATAAATGTGATAGAAAATCAGTTGAACATTCTTCTTGAATATAAGTTCACGAACATCTATCATAAAAAAGAATTGTTATGAAAAATTGGTACAATACCCCATTATCGTAAAGGGAAAGAAAAAATCGCAAAAGCTTATTTCTGACGGAAAATACTCAGCAATCGTTTCAATGATCGATTGTGAGGTGTCATGGAATAATATCAAAATATTTATAAAAGTATATCAAATATATGCATAAATGTGTATTTATACATATAAAAATACATGCATTTAAATATTTACATGCGTATACACATTTATATTACACAAATGCATTCCTCTGCATCTTAATTTTAAAAAAAAGCTTTGTGTATACAATATTTAACATTGTTTCAACAAGAATCTTTTTAGTTGTAATTCATATATTTTGCATAACAGTTTTGTAATAATATTTATATAACATAATTGTTATAACAGTGACATGACATTAATTTATTCTTATAATTTCACTAACAATTTTAATTTATTAACATATAATGCGAAATCATTTAAAAGAAATTTAATCAAATTTTAAAAAGTAGATATTTTAAGTTTATTCATATCGAATCTTGAATTGCTTTGATTATCCTGGACTTAATAATTACAAACGATTTGAATGTGTATAAATACAATATTTTAATTAATATTTCTTTATTGAAATTAATATATCTCTTCAGTAAAAGTAATAACTTGAGTTTAAATAATGAACGAATATTTAATTTTTAAAAATTCATTTAAATACCTTTTTTGTGTCATTGAAAAAGGATTTTCAAGTATTACCTCTTTTAACATAATTGCAAGTTTCCATTTTCATGTTAACATATTAAGTATTATTATTCTCATGTTTATTTTATTTAGATAAATAATGATTTTTAAACATTCAGATAAATAATATAGCAAAATGTAATTTTAATTTTAATGGAATTTTTTATTTTTATTTTATAATTTGTAAAATTAATAAAATAATGCTCTATTTTTAAACCTATCATTCCAAATGACATAAAAGAAATTCTATAGGATTGGAAAATTTTTAAGGATTTTGGCTAGTTTGATTTAAATTGTTGATTTATTAATGATGGAATATTTTTGTCAAATATTTATAAATAATTAATAAAATTAGCAGAGAAAATAAATCAAAATTATATATTTCTTTTTAGAATTCAAAACAAAAATAAGCATAACTTTATTTTTCAACTGTTAATCCGCAAGATTCTGTAAAATTGCTGATGGCAGAAAATTAGTTTAAAATGTAGTTAAAATAATTTATATTTCATGGAAATTATTATTTAATAATCTTGTGATATATTTAATGTATAACTACATAAAGCATTGGATATATTTTGAGATTAAATCCAAGCAAGAAATATTTTATAACCAGTTATGCAATCGGTTGGTAAAATTAGCTTATTGCTTATTTTATATATCAAAGCAGAAAATTTAATACTTTTTCATTAATCAAAATATTTAATAAATCTGCTAAAGTATTTTAAAGAACATTTTTTAAGGAAAATCTTCACAAAGATAAGTCTGAATTTTAATTTAAAAAAATCAGTATTTTAAATGTGACTTATTGATGATTCAGATAAGCTTTTTTTCAAACTCACATTAGGTGAATATTTTTTCACCATATAATTATTTGACAATATTTGTACATATATTTGAAAATTAACTAGAGCCTAATTCCTTGACTTTTTGCAAATGTTAAAAAATAAGTGAAGCAATAGTAGAAAAGCGGATATTTTCTTCTTAGTTTTAATATCAATTTTATGTGTATTAAGTATGAATAATACAGAAATGTATTGTTCCAATAATGATATTTATATAAATGCTTTTAAAATAAATGCTCTAATACTGAAATAAATGTTCTTAAAATGCCTTTATGCTGTATTTAATTGGGTATATTAATCTAATTTTATATTATCTTCAAAATCTAAAATGCATTCGGAGAATGTATTTCATGGTTTGCAATGTTGTACAAAACTATTTTCTACAATATGAACAATAAAATGTTATATTATAAGAATTGGTATGTTGACATTTATTCTAGTGAAACTAATTTTTTTAAAGGAATGAGAATTAAAAATTTTCTTTATAACAAGAATATATTTCCTATATGTCTGGTGGATAAGAAACGGATAGGACTGGTTGACAATTACGATGTATTAATAATTATAAAAAAGAAAATTTTATCCGAGCATCCAAAAGATAATTATTCTACTTATCCTGTTTCAAAAGAGGATTGGATTTATATTAAAGTACCTAGTATAGTAAGCGAAGATTTATTTGAAATCGTTTAAGAACAATTATGCAATTAGTTCTAAAATAAATAAATAGTATAAAAAGATGAATTTGTCATTATTAATCTATAAAATAACTAAATAAATAAATGTATTTATTATTGAATTAATAATTTATTACACTTTATAAATTTAAAACGTGTAATAAATTTATTATATTTTAAGAGTACAAATTAAAACAATAAACTGAAAATAAGTTTCTTAAAACGTATATTTTCATAACTATTAAAAGTAAATCATATGGATTTATTTCAGACACAATTCTCTGTATTAAAACAATGTAAACCCGAAAAGGAAATAGCAAAATTCTATTGTTAAGAAAACAAAAATTACAAATGTATTATCAATAATAATTAAAAATGGGCATGAATAAATTTCTTATTTTATTATTCGTTATATACAGATCAAGTACTTATTTTGCTTCTCTCTCAGGAAAATCATTTTTAAAACAAAATATTCCCAACTCTTAAAAGTAAACTGTGAATTTATTTCAGATTCAATTTCCTATATTGAAACTAAGTCTGCCAGAAAATAAAATGGCTATTGTTAAAATAAAACAAAACTGTGTTATAGTGTGCAAAGTTCCGAAAATATCAATTACCTTATTAACATTCCATAAACTTAATAATTCTAATGCTAAAATTTTCGGGAATAATACATATTTTTTATTGAATGGAAATAAAATTCGAATTATTACCAAAAATTTTAATTATGATAAAATAGTATATCCTGAAAACTTTTACTGAAAAACAAAAAATGGTTTTCACAAATTTATATAAATATTTAACTTGCCTGGACAATACTAAAATTGTAATATGTATATTAAACTGTATTATATTTGGAGATAAATTAAATTGATATTTGTCTTCTTCCAATGTTCTTTTACACAGATAAATATTCGCTCAGGCTAATAGTTATCTTTTTTAAATTGTCCTCTTTCACAACAAACACATGAAAATAGGAAATAAAATTATTTGGCAAAAATACTACTACTTATTTGACTAAAATTGGCACTAAACACTAAAAGCATTTGAAATTTAGCTTTTTGAGAAAATATATTCTCCTATTACTAAACTTATTCTTCTCATCAAAATGTAAAAAAAATGTAACACTGATAATATTTTAATACTATTTTAAATTAAAATAACTAATTATAATATTTTAAATTAAAAAAATATATGATGTAAAACATTCTAATATAACATCTCACAATCTAAGAAAAACATGCTTAATCAAATGCTTCTTAATAATATTAAAATTTATTTAATAAATGTCCCTAGAACTGAGCTCTAAGCAAGAGGAAAAGTACTTGCCATCCGCAGCGGCATCTGAGTCGTGTTGCGGCGAGGCTGCATTCGAAGATCCACTGGATGAGCTGACTATCGATGAATTCTCGAGTTCTTTCTGACCGAGTAAGTTCTCGATGCTGAAATTAGTGTTCCACATTTTCGTTTTTTCACAATTCTCCAGTTTAAGGTCCATTTTCATGCAAGCAGAAATAAAAAATAATCGTTCTTATTATTGGAGTGCTTAAAATAAGTGGTGTTATTTGTCTGCTTTCGAATAGCAAATGTAGGTCATATTTATCAATTTCAGAATTGCGTGAGTATTTCAGATGTCCCTCATTTTGATTTAATAATATATTTTACCCTTGCAGTTGTTATGTGTATGCATCTCAAATCTAGGCATTTTTGAAAGTAAATAAAGGCCGTACAGCAGGGAATGCTCAGTGGTAGAGCACCGAGTTTGCATCGAACAACAAATGGAAGGCAAGTCCAAGAATCCCGCACGGATATCTCAACTGTTGGGTTAATTAAAAAGAAGTTAATACGGTTGGCGATAAGCGTTCTCGACCGCGAAAGAAGCGAGGCAGTCAGTCCCCTTCCTCAGTGTCAGGACCTATCACAACTCTCGTTGGGAGAGGAGGACTTCTCGTTTGTCGCC
Organism: Latrodectus hesperus; assembly: GCA_037975125.1. NCBI lineage: Eukaryota > Metazoa > Arthropoda > Arachnida > Araneae > Theridiidae > Latrodectus > Latrodectus hesperus. The sequence continues at coordinate 119,575,858 of CM075850.1, read as the reverse complement.
AGCAAGTTGACAATCCGTCTTGGACTTGATAAATATGGCCCGGCATGCTCTTTAATGATTTAAACGGGCAATTAACGAGTAAACTATTTAGGGTGTCAAGCGCTCCTCGTCGGCACAGGAAGACCGGCGTGTGTGAATAATATGATTTGTTTTTTTGTTTTCCTGATGGTCGTTTTGAGCTTCTTGTAAACGCTTGTGATTAGTGAAACGGATGAGGCGATGCAACAGTAGTAGCATCTTTACCTCTCCAGAAGCAGCCTGCCTCCGTCTTCCATCTTGGACCACCTTCTCCTGGATGGCACGCTTTTCAAACTGTGTTCAATGCATTCAGTATGCAATCACTTTGATCGAAGAGCTCTACATGCATCCCTTAGTCAAAGAAGATTATTGAAAAAAAATCATACAATAAATATTCATTTAAAAATTTAATGGTGATAGTTCACAAACGAAGACCACCTTCGACAGTTCTTACAAGGAAGAACACAAATTAATATTTATTTTTCTCATTTTCATTTAATTATTAAATGAATTCTTTTTAATGATTTTAATTCCTAACCTTCTATGAATAAGAATCATATTAATATAGGAATTTACATTATTTCCGATGTAAATAAGTTTCAAAATAATTTTTTTCAACTCAAAGCGTCCATTTACATTCTATTTATTTTCCAGTTTTTCATGCTGTTGCCAGAAAATTTTTATAATAATTTCTAATTTATAGTAGTTTATGAATGTGACTAATGTTTTATCTTTAAAAATTGAATCAACACATTATGAAATGCAATGTTTTCGAACTATAGGTTTAAGTTTTATATATTATAAATAAAATCTAGACTGTAATTGAATAATAATGAAGAACTTATACAGTTAAAAAAAGCAATAATGTAATATATTAATTTATAAATAATTTTTAAAACAACGGTAGTCGTTTGCATGACTAACTCTTCGCCACAATAAGACCGGAAACTGCAGCTCATGTGTCGTTACCCAGTGCGCACCTGTGAACTAAGTCACAGAGGCGAGTAGCATTACCCACGCCATACCACCACAAACCTGACTAAATAAAAATATAGTAATATTTTTTATTTTCTAAATAAAAATACTTTTAAATTAAAATAATGCAGAACCTATACAGTGTTAAAAAAGTAATAATGCGTTCTTTTATGAATATGTATTACTTTTGACCATTTTCTTTGTAGAGATGTTTTTGCAAATATGATTTCAATAGAAATATAATATTACTCCAAAACAAAATATCGTGATACTTAAATATTTGTTTTTATTAAGAATTCTCTCTTGGCACTAATTTTTTTTGAATGCTTTAGGGGAAAAAACTATCTTAATATAAAGAAGAAATTATCCATAAATTATTTCTCTTTAACTTCAAATAAATTGTTTTAACCGTTCAAATGCATAAATATTAAATGGTGTATTTCTATGTTTATCTTTAAGGAAGCCCAGAATATATCACTTATTTGAGGAACAATGTTTGATGTGAAAACTTTGTGATTAAAGTAAAATGTCATGGACGTAATTTGTTCTACGAACTTTTTTAGTCTTAAAACTAAAAATAATTTGCTATATATATCTAAAGAGAAAAAAAGAAGGATGCGGGTGTTTCCAGAACTAATGCGTGGAGTTCATTGTTGAAAAGCTGCGAGTTCTATACCGGGGCAATTCACGAGATTTCTGTATTCACTCATGGCGACTGAGCACTATATAAATGCAAACCCATTTTTGATTAATTTTAATTATTAAAAATGCGCATGATTTCAAATAATCAGTTTTTAATCCTTCCTTACTTACTTTTTAAGATAAGCAACTAACATAAAAAGGGAGAATATGTAATATATTTGTTTCAAATATAAAAATGTTCATAATAATAACTTTTTATTCCTCACGTATTTTTATATGTATGTGCTCTCTATAAGATCGTGGTAATCTGGGGAGTTAAGGTGTTAAATTAGTTATCTGGAGGCACCTGGTTCAATGACCGATATAGAGTGGTGCTCAAAAGTGGTGGCGGTGCACTTAGTGAATAGATTGTGGTGGTGATATCCTCCAAGTGCTTCAACAGGTGCAATACCAAGTCTTCATAACATAACTTAAAGAAGCAGCTGTATGCAAATAAAAGTATTTTTCAAGGTGAAACACTCGCAGTTATTGCCATTCCTTTAACCCAGACTCATCGGGACTAAGTGATAAGACCATGCTTTTATCGGTAGGAAGTCCCGAGTGTGTTCTCAGATCCTTGAACTAAGATGTTTCTTTTCTTTCTTTTATGTTCTTATCGGGTGTTTGGATGTGTTAGGTATATCTCCCTTGCAACACATCAATACGGCCGACTATTTGCGAAAAGTTCTCCAGGAAAGCAGTTAGCTACTTAAGAAGTTAGGTCATTCTTTTTGCGGTGTCACTTTAACTTTTGTTCCGGCATGAAGTATTTTGAACAACTGAGATATTCAAAAAGAGACTGAAGCTCGCAATTACCTATATCATCACTCTAAACATTCTGGCCAAATAGGCAGATTGCCTTTTAAACTTCACATCCATCGAAGGCAATTACATTGCGAGCAAATTTTAAAATAACATGATATTATATATATATATATATATATATATATATATATATATATATATATATATATATATATATATATATATATATATATATATATATATATATATATATATATATATATATATATATATATATATATATATATATATATATAATAATTATATATATATATATATATATTTATATATATATATATATATATATATTTATATATATATATATATATATATTTATATATATATATATATATATATATTTATATATATATATATATATATATTTATATATATATATATATATTTATATATATATATTTATATATATATATATATATATATATTTATATATATATATATATATATATATATATATATATATATATATTTATATATATATATATATATATTTATATATATATATATATATATATATATTTATATATATATATATATATATATACATATATATATATATATATATATATATATATATATATATATATATATATATTATATATATATATATATATATATATATATATATATATATATATATATATATATATATATATATATATATATATATATATATATATATATATATATATATATATATTTATATATATATATATATATATATATATATATATATATATATATATATATATATATATATATATATATATATATATATATATATATATATATATATAAAGGATTTTACATACATACATGCATGTATATGTGTATGAATGTATATAACTTTTGTAATTTTTACAATTCGATATCATTTTGTCCCGAATTTTAAAGAACATTCGGAATTTGGTTTAAAACATACGATTAGATTACATACATACATAGCAATGCAGGTGAGCCATGAACTGTAACTTAAGGTAAACAGGATTTAAAAAAAACTCGCCCATCACCAAGCACCTCGTCATTCTGAACCACGGTCAGGTGACGGGCTCACACCTGATTTGGTACCATCCTCTCTACTTCCATACCACACCAGAGGAAAGAATTGAAACGCCACAAATGAACGTGTACTCGTTCCCAGTCCAACAGAGCACCAGCAGCCCACTGAGGGAGGAAGTGGTCGCCCTCCCAACCACTGCGCGCGGTGAATGACGCTCCACTTTGCTGGTCATAACAGGAAGCGACGTGAAGCTACTGAGCCACTGGAGCATACAATTTGTATACAATATGAAATTTAAGTGATTCGTATTGTTAAAAATGATCTGCTGCTTAAAATCTTTCAAAATCTATGGAATGTATATCACGAAAAGTGTAGCTTATAATGATGATCCATAAATCCTTTTAGTATTTTCTTCGTAGGAATATGATGCTCCACACCTGCCTACATCAAGCACATCATTCAGATGAAAAACACAAAACGTCATTAATTAATTAAAAAGAAAATCCAGCAGTATGGTATCTATAAACTTATTTTTAATTAAATTTTAGCGTTCATCCATTTTAATTTCACTAAACACCTTGATGTCAAATAACTGCAAAATCAGAGCATAAAGCATCAATTTAAATATTTTTTATCACTGTAAAAAAAAATTTGAATTTTTCATTCTAAACTCCTACATGCTTATATTAGTAACATCATTTCGGCATCGTTCAAGATAGAAGTCAAAGTAACTCATTCATCGCTTTAATACAGTATCAACTTGAGCAAAATATTGTAATCAAAAATGCTTAGTAAAATAAAAAAATAAGTTTCATGTCTTACAGAGCATATATTATCACGCATTCATCTGCGATATCTGGAGTTTAATATCTCTCGGATAATCATTTCCAAAGAACAAAGTTCTTAATTATTGATATGTAATTTATTGAAATTATGTGTTTATCACATTATATTCATACTAAGCATTACTTGTAAGCTCTGATAAAAACTCTAATGTTCTGCTGGTAATCATCCGCTTAAAGCGCTCATTCATCCAAACTCTGGAGTAATATGAAATAAAATAAAATCTATGAGAACGTGTGAGAAAGTATTCTAAGTTTACATTCTCATTTACATTTCGTTACCAATGATCCAGTAAAGAAAGCTATAAAGATTTTTGCCCTCATACCTTTATGTCTTATGTATATTTGGATATAGGTGGTCTGCGCAACCGAAAGTCGGTCGATGAGCAGTGACCATGGCCTCCAGATCAATGTCAAAAGTGAGGGAGTGGATCCTCTGGTGGTTGTGCCATCAGTCGGAAGATTCTTAGAGCAAAGTCGTGGTGAAATGAAAGACTAACTTTAGCTGACGTCATGGCGTGCACCACACATTAATTATATTGTCATTAATTACAAGTATTTTCCATGTGATAATGTTTTTAAAAATTTTGTTTTGAATTATACAATGGGTAGAGCTATTTTTCTCAATTATTTCTTTTTAATTTTTTGTAAAAAATGATAGAATAGAAAGGTCCTAGATAGGTTTGCCCTAAGACCGGGTCTTAAGAGCCTATTTGGTGATAGATAACATGTCCCTCTTATATTAGGTTGGTGCGTATGAAATGTCGGATTCTCTTTACATGCGGACGTTTTCCTCCCTGTTTTCGTTATACTTTTGTATTTGGCATAACCTCATTCATACTCGTATTGTCCATTGCCAGAGACTCATTTCAGCAAAATAGGTTTTCTCGAAGGTCTTCCCTTTTTTATTTCTTTTGAGTTTATTGCCGATATGAATTCTGCCAACATTCGCGTCATTTTCTTATATGAGTACAAACTTGGTAATAGTGCTGCAAAAGCTGCACACAACATAAACCAAGCGTTTGGGGAGAATACGGTTAACGATCGGAAAGTGCAGCGTTGGTTCGAAAAATTTCGGACTGGCGATTTTTCACTGCAAAATGAGCCGCGCGGAAGACCCAAAACGTCTGTGAAGAATGATGACCTGAAGGCTCTAGTGGAAGCGGATCCAGCCGTATCCACGAGGGAACTGTGCTATCAGGATGAAAGTTGACCATACAACGATATTGAGACACCTTTCTGAGATTGGCAAGGTTAAGAAGATGGACAAGTGGGTACCGCACGCACTGACAGAGCGAAATAAGCTGGATCGGTTAAACGTATGCTCATCATTGCAGCATCCACCCTATTCACCGGATCTCTCGCCGACCGATTTTCATTTTTTCAAGCATTTAGAGCTGTTTTTAAGGGGCAAACACTATGAAAATGAAGACAGTCTAAAAAAACTCGATATCAGAGTTTATTAATTCTAAAGACCAAAATTTTTTTAAGACAGGCATCTACGTTTTAAAATCTCGTTGGGAGAAGTGTATTGAAGCGAATGGAGCATACTTTGATTGAATAAACAGCTTTTGAAGAAAGATATGCAGTTTTATACAATCACTTAAGAATTCGACATTTCATACGCACCAACCTAATACTTATGCATTCTTTTAAAGAAATAGACTAAACTTATACAGGGTGATTTTTTTTAAAGTGACAATGTTTGGAGCGTCCTGTAGCGCGATCTAATAACCGAAATGACACCAAACTTGGTATTTAGACTAATCAAGACATGGGAAAAAAATTCCGTTAAAAATTTTTTTTTAGTTCAAAAGTCACCACTAGGCCATTTTGTGGCTCTGCTGTAGTTTACAGTAACGAGAATAAGCATAAAACACTGGTATCAAAGCAAAATGCAAATGTTGTTCGATGACAGTGTCAGTAATAGGGGCTATAAAAGCAAGTAGTAGACAGCTCCGACAAGTGATCTCAGCTGAGGAAAACGAGCTCCAGTGGCCATGCCTCTCACGTTACCGGAACATGCGCTTATGTTGGTGGAGTATCACATTTGTCTGTTCTAAAGGACAGCATAACAAAGACAGTGCGGAATATTCCTCGTGACATGTTAGGCAGTCCGCAAATTCGTAGATGATCTCATGAGACTTGTCTCGCGAGATGCACAGAGCGTCTCGCAAGAATCGCATCAGAACAAATGACGTCCTTGAAGTCTTAGTTACGTCAAAAATGGGGTGGAGCGTGAGACGTTTCTAGATTTCGTGCAGGTTCGAAATATCTGGCAACTTTCCGCGAGACAGCGTTCTCATTGGTTTAAAATTCCATGACGTCAGATACAACGTTTTAGCTACGTCACACTAAGACATCGAGGAGATCAGATTTGTCTACTATAAGACGGCGTCTCAATCAGATTGTCTACTGAGTTTGCGGCCTGCCTTACGTTCGGCTGTGGGGAACGTTGTACGCATAATGGACGGTGTTATTTCTGAGAACGGTGCTCACATGGAATGTGGTTTAATTCCTCACCGGGGAAGTTGATGTAATAAATAAGCATTAATAATTTAACTGTACGACTGTATGTGTCAGTATTTTTCTTTCTTTTCTCACATTTTATATAATGTAAAGCGCCACAAAATGGCCTAGCGGCGATTTTTGGAACTAAAATTTGTTTTCGGAATCTTTTTTTCCGTGTTTTGATAAGTCTGAATACCAAGTGTGGTGCCATTCCGGCCACATTGGATCGCGTTACATGGCGCTCCAAACACTGTCACTTTAAAAAAGATCACCCTGTATTTTAAACTGAAAAAACTGCATTCAGTGCTCCCAATACTGTTTTCCCCTCATGAAAAGATGCGCTGAATGTCTTCAACATTGACTCCGAAGCATTAAAAATAGCTCACTTATCGCAAAATAATGTTAAAATAAGATTCCCGTGCACACATTTTGGTGAAATTGGTATAAAATTCACTTCCTAATTAAGTTCGATTTTTGCTTGTAACTTTTTTCTTAAAAATATTTACATGGTAATTAATATAATACGTATTTTTAAAAGTTTATAAAGTCTTATGCAATTTAACTATAAAAAAGCTCTTTTACAGTAAACACAATCATTTTTTTTATTTATTACTATATATGAAAATTTTTGTCGCCTTATAAATGTACGAATCGTATTTTTAATCACACCCATTAATAATTTCACGTCTTTGAAACAAATTTGCTGTTTAGTAAATTTACCCAGATGTTTCATTAAAACAATTCCCTACTGTCAGAAATTCCTGTGTCTTAGGTACAAAAGTTTTTCATAGCAACGCCTTTAATTACATCCCTTGCGCAATCTTTTCTCACTCCATAAGTCTCTCGAATGGATTCCTCGTGCTCTGGGATCACTGTTTTCACACAAGGCCTCTTTCTATTGCAGCTTAATATGCACACCCAATGGGGGGAATCGAACGTACATATTGATGGATTGAATGTTAACCATTTTGCTACCAGATATCACTAGTATTTAAAAACTTTTACACCTGTACTTACACTTAAATATTATTTCTACTGAGGGATATATTTATCTATGAACTATTGTTCTCTTTTTCATCGCTTCAATAAACTGAGTACCAAGCATGCTTGGAAACTAAACAATGGGGATTTTGCGGTAGACTAAGCACCTAACCAGGACATATGATTCGCACCCCAGAACTCTCAGTTATGGAAACAAATATGGGCATTGTAAATTTTGCATCCCCCATATGGGATGTGGTGCCCCCCATATGTGTAGTTTAGTTTATTATTCTCTAATAAAATGACTTTGCTTTTTCAGTAAAAAGAAAATGCCCAGTTCATATGCGCTGAACAGTTTTTTGGAATTGAATGTTTTCTTAATTATGGAAATGATTTGGTTTCCTTATCCCTCGAGAATCAATTTTTGCGCGAGGTGTGGATAAATCAACCAGAATATATAGCTTCAAGTTTCCTTTCTACAACGCGAATATTAAGGGGTGCAGATGAAACTGATTGATCTGGAGGTGTACTATCACTTTTGGCACTCGAGAACTAATTGAACATTGTACACAACTTTGTGTACATTCCGAACTACTACGAATATAAACACCTCGAAGTGAGAATCGAACTCACTAATTGTTGAACTAAAGGCTAGAACCCTTATCATCTCTACTGTCTATTTACTAAATCTCCCGTTAGTAATCTGGTAATAGTGGCAATTAATGTACACTTCTGGCCCCCGTAAATGCAACACCCTGAAGGAAGCCTGCAAATAGCATGAAATTTGCAACATGCATTCGCGGAGGTGAGGTATGCATATGGTTAGAATTTCAGCGCAGACTCACATCAAGCGTGCCTGTGGTGTCCATTCAAAAAGCTATTAAACGCTTGGAGATTTCGACGATTTCAAGTTCGGCAACTGTGCTTTTCTCGTGGTTTTTTCAAAAAAAAAAAGCGATCAATTATGCCTCCTGGTAAACAGCGATCATTTTTTGATCAAGTGTCCGAGTTCGACAGAGGAAGGATAGGGGCCTACAGAGATTGTGAATTATCTTTCAGGGAAATCGGTAGTCGTGTTGGACGAAACCAAACAACTGTAATACGAATATGGGATCGTTGAATGCAGGGGGGTTCGATGGATCGACGTGTTCAATCGCATCCACCTCAGTGCACCACTTCACGTGATGAAGGCAAATTGTGCGCATGGCAATGACGGATCGCTCATCCACATCACGAACCACAGAACAGCCCATCCAGTCTGTAATGCATCATCCAGTGTCTGCGCGTACTATTCGATCCCGTTTACAGCAGAGTTGTTTGTCAGCAAAACGTCCATTGCTTCCTCTACCCTTGACGTAGAACCACTGACGTCTACGCCGCCAATGGTGCGATGAAAGAAGGATGTGGACGGCAGAATGGAATGAAAATGTCTTTACTGACGAGTCACGCATCTGTCTGCAACATCACGATGGTCGCATTTGAGTCTAAATACAACGTGGAGAGTGGATGTTGAACAGCTGTGTTATGCACCGCCACACTGGTTCTGCACCGGATATTATGGTATGGGGCGGTATTGGATATCACTCTCGCACTCCTCTAGTACGCATTGCCGATACTTTAAACAGCCAGCTCTACAACTCCGAGGTGTTGGAGCCAATTCTCCTTCCTTAACTTCAGGGCTTGCCCACAATCCTATTTCAACAGGATAAAGCATGACCACACGTGGCACGCATTGTTCAAGAGCTCTTCGTCAATCACCAGATTAAATTGCTTCCCTGTTCGGCTCGTTCTCAGAATCTTTCGCCGATAGAAAACATGTAGTCCATGGTTGCTCAACGATTGACCCAGATTATATCTCCAGCTGCCACACCAAATCAACTTTGGAAACGTGTGGAAGCTGCTCGGTCTCCAAGAACACATCCAAAATCTCTTTAAATCAATGCCGTCGGTGATCTCCAACAATGGCGGCTAGTCTGCCTATTGATTTTAACAAGATCCACGCTTCACAGAAGTCTATAAATTTAATCATTTGATACATTGTCAACATATTATCTACAAAATAAATTTTGTTGTGATATATCTTGTCTTTCTTGGTGTTGCAATTTGAGTAGCCAACAATGTAATTTTATTTGGGCATTTAAAAATTGTACTGATACATAATTCATACATTAAGAATTTTTTTTCTGAATGACATTTAAAGTTGCTTACATTTAAAAAAGTGTCAGCCCATAGCTGAGTAGTTACTGTTCTTGACTTAAGCTGTTGATCCCAGGTTTGAATTCCAGTTCGTGCTCTCTTTGTGTTTCCTTTTCCTTTCTATTGAGATCATGGAGAAATATGGCCCACCCATTAAACGGGTTTGTGATTGATTGACTTGGGTACATGCTATACTCGCCTCCGTGACTTGGTTCATTGGTGTCCACCGGGTAACGATAAATGAGAAGCAGTTTCCAGCCTCGTTGAGTCGAAGGATTAGTCACCCAATGCCCATCGTTAGAAAAAAAACATTTACAAAAGATTTTTTCTATGCTCTTAAAAAATCCTCAACATACTATATATTTTCATATTAGTTGCATATAGTTTTGAATTAGAAATAACTCAGTTGTTTTAAGAGTTTCTTGCTTACACATTTTTTATATTTAGCATTAGAATTATTTCTCACTAATCTTTTTAGATTGTATCCTGTGAAATATAACTTCAATTGCGTATGAATAATTTATCATTACGAAAATTAAAATTGTTTTCGCTTATCTTCTTGTATTTATATTCCGTGAAATTATTTCAATTATACTCATTTAGGCAAGTTAAATTTATCTTTTTTTACTTAACTTCTTTTATCATCAGGCAAATTAGAATTATTTTTTGAAATTATCTTCTTGTGTTGAATCAAGTGAAATCGCTCCAATTTCTGGCTTATCATCAGCTTCTTTGTCATTTATACTAAATTTTCCATTTGAAAATTAAAAACACATTTGCTTAAAATGATGCTTTAATTATTTCTTATAACTATTCTTTAAATTATTCCTCAATTATATCTACAATGTCTTTGTCCATCAAAGCCCAGTGGCTTAGTGGCAGCGTTTCACGCTCCCAAGGCACAGGTCTGAGGTTCGATCCTCAGACCAACGTCGACTCAGTCTTTCATCCCTTCGGGGGTTGATAAACTGAGCACCAAGCATAGTTTTAGGAACTAAAAACTGGAGGTTTCAAGTTAGGCTGACCACCTAATCAGGATATATGCTTCGAATCACCGGGCCCATCAGCCATGATAACAAAGATGGGCACTGGAGGCCTAGGCCCACATGGGCTGTCGTGCCACGGAAGTTAGTTTAGTAACAGTCCTTGTGTCCATCTGACAATAGCTAGGAGTCAAATTTTGGGAAGTTTACTGAAACATCGTGCAATTATTAAATCAATATTGATAAGTAGAATCGGAAATGTCTTAGAGTTGACTGAAAAATAAGATCTTCCCCATATGTAGAAAAATGCAACACCTGGTCACCTACTTTCCTGCTTCGGAGTCAAAAAAGAGGACTTGTTTCGCAGTCCTCTTCTTGTTTTGGACCATTTGCTAGATCACGAATCTCATTCAGAGCCTATCGGTTAACCAAATAGGATAAGAAACAACAACAATTGTTAGACAACTTAGATTTCATCTACTCGGAAATTTTTTTATGACTGTCCAAGCTATACAATTCTCTATGGGAAATTTCAGTTTTTACTTAATTGATGTCAGAAGTGGTGCTCTCTTCTTCCAAGCTTGTTCTTTCACGAATTACTAGTGCACGTGATATCAACAAGACCATCTTGTGGATTCAATTGGAGTTATGCAGTTTCCTCGCTTTAAGCAATCAACTTGAATAGCAAAAAAAAAAGTTCTTTTTAGAATGTATATTTTTTGCCTTGAAATAAGGTCTTGCAAATTAAAGCTATTCTTAAAGAGAAAATTTTTAAATATCACATTCTGGTGGTAATAAATGTAGCAAAAGAATATACGATTTCATAACAACATACTTTGTTGCTGTTACTTATACTGTTAAGTCAGAAGAGTGCGTCTTTCGTTTAATCAGAGCATCATGGAGGTGAAAGTACGACTTTACTCTAAGACCCCTCCGATAGATGGCACCACCAGAGGATCCACTTTCTCAACTTTGACATTGATCTGGAGGGAGAGGAAATTTTCTCCAGAGCATTACATTCATGGCAACTTCTCAACGACTGACCACAGGACTTTCAGTTAAAAAGATTTAACGAGCACGTATGTCGTATTTACTCGGTGGGTCTTTGGTTATATTGGGAATCGAACCCCGCCCTTCTGGACGGAAAGCCGATGCTTTAACCAGTAGGCTACCAAGGCCCAACATGCTTTTTCTCAAATGAGCTGTCCGTGGTTCTTTTAATACATTTAAATCAGTTTTCACTATATATAATTCAGTAATTTAATTACTTTGTATGGATATTATTATAAGCGTGAAGTGATTATTAGAAGTCTGCATTCTCTAATTACGATAGTATAAAACAATCACGTCTTAAAATCTAACTAGCTAAAAAATTACAAAAATATTGCATGTTTTAAATTTAATTTATTATCACTATCAGTAGGTTATTTCGAAGCTATATTTTCTAAAAAAAATTTCAAACAAATTTAACGATCAGTAGATAATATTGGTAATAATATTTATAAATATTAGTATAATCGAGAACGAATGAAATCAAGACTTTATAAATAGCATGACTTAGCATTCATCAATTGTATATCTATTTATTAATGGAAAATATATTAATAGCATATCAGAGTTTTATTTTTAAATGTGACTTCTCTAAAAATTTTGAATAATGTCCGCCTACTAGGATGTTCTCCTTTCAGTACTACAAAGGGCGGAAGTGAGGTATGCAGTGGGTGTGCTCCGAAAGTGCGTCATCATAATTTAGAAGCAGGGACCAATCAGAAGGCTCTCAGACTTGACATCCCCAGAGGTATCATTTCACGTGGAGGACATTGCTACCACGACCCTTTAGCAAATTTAACGGGCCACAACCGTCATTATTTAAAGCGACAGATCTTCGGGATTCGAACCCACTGCCTTCAGATAGCGAGAACGAATGTCTAGACCAACGAGGTCACTGCTATTCCACTTACCTGATATTTTATAATTGTTTTCATTATACTCTATTAAAAAAATATATTCACAATAAATTTTACTTCTATTTTCCTCAAAAATATTGAACTATTTTCAAAACAATTAAAAGTAAAATATTAAATTGTTTTCGTCAATGTTCGGATGTGTTGTGTTTCAAATAAGCCATCAAGCAAACTAGATTTTCTTCAAATAAAAATTATACGTTTTAGAAAATGAAAAATAATTTTATACAAAAAAGAGTGTAATAGAAAATACAAAAAAGAGTGTAGTTTCTCTAAATGAATGAGAAAAAAAACCTTATTCATTCAGAAAATAAATCCTCGAATTTAGTTAACGTAATCGAACAAAACACAGTCTCATATGATTACACGTATGTGCAATAAAAGTGACTTTTTTAATCTAAAAATTTAAATTCCTATCTATAGACCCTTGTTTAAAGACTTTTAATACTTTTATTTTTTTTATTTTGATAATTAATTTCTATTAAATTGAATAGATTAAAATTATCCTTCTCGAAATTATTTTGGAAAATTCAAATATCATTTTTTACATATTTCATAATTAATTTATCTTAACGTCAGATGAATTAATTTAAGTTATTCATTTCCAAAAATATCGTTGAAAATTTATGTATCGCTTTCATGCATGTAGACTGGACAACTAATATTAAATTAGAAAATATTACATGAATGAAAAAACAGTAGATTGTCACTTCCTGGAACCAGGAGGTACGTGTACCTTCCTGGGGCTTGAGCACAGCCACCAGGCGCGTCGGCAAGTGGTGGATAGCCGAATGTCCTGTAGGAATGACAGAATAGCCTTGAATATAGAATCAGAGGCCGCGAACCAGCTCCCGTAAACCCTGGTGTTATGCGATCCGTGCCTAGGGCTAATTGGCACCGCGGTATTGGTGTCTTAACGGAGCCTCTAGTTGCTTGGCGAACTTCTAGAGTAATTTGCCTTGCCCAGTATCTCAGGCAATGCTGGGTGGACTTATATTACCTGAGCTTTTTAATTGTTATCTTGTGGCTGAAAAGACACAAGAAGTAACAAACCTTTCTGCATTTGCAGGTGAAGCCTCTGAAGTAGACCTTGCTGAAAAAGACAAGGGAACTCAGAGGCAATCTTGTAAAGGGGCAGCAATGAATCCTTCACTTGAGGTAGAAATGACCTCTAAACCATCTTCTTCTGGTGAAAGTCGGGAAGCTATTCCTAGCATGACTGACTTTCTGACCAGATGGGACTATTTCAGCAAGACCTTATCTGCTGGAAATGTCATATGCAAGAGGAAACGGCAGAGCATGTCATTTACGAATGTGAGGCTCTTGCCCTCCCTAAATTAACTTCTTTAGGCTTCATCCATACTAGAGAGTTACACCTAGACTCCATTAAAGGGTTATTGGACTTTATTAGTAAAGTGGGTGACCCGAGCAACTGGAACTAGGAAACATTGGGTTTGGAGTTAATGGTACAAAATGCTGATAAAAGCAGAGGTGCCCAATGACATACAAACTCAATTTTAAGAAAGAAGAAGAAGAAGAAGATTGTCACTTTAATTCTTACAATAAATTTTTAAATTATGATATTTTCGTTACAACACACTCTTTTAATTTAATATATTTGAAACTTCAACCTCAGTGATATTGCTGAAACTCTCATTTCAACATTTGAAGATATAATTTCAATCGAAAGACATATCTCCGAAAGTGTCAGACTTGCTGAAAGTTTATCATTTTAATAAATCTTAATGAGTAGCTACAAATATTAACTGTAAATCTAAAAGAAATCTCTATCGTTTTAATTGAACAAGAAAAGAACAGGAATATGAAACCATCAGAAAGCCAAGACAAAAATTTCTTTTTCAGTCTTGAACTGTGGATGAGATGTTGAAATGACGAAACGGAATTAATATCCGTCGATCAAAATGCTTACAGTTCATCATTTTGAAATGTTATGCAGCGTTCTAATTTATTATTGAACCAGTTTATATAGGTTTATTTTAGATTATATTGAAAAACTTGCTTATAATTTGTCGCAACTTAAAAAAATCAATATAAAGTAATAAAGTTTTTAAAAAATATTAAATTTTATTACAATTTAACATCGTGTGTACGTGTGTGGGATTTTACAATCGCTTATTTCTATCATTCGATCCAGATATATCTTTGAGGCACTGCGAGGTTTAATTTGCTTGTCATTTAAACCTTTTTTTTCTCGGAGTCGTGGTAGCTTAGTGGTTAGGGCATCGGCCTTCCGTCCGGAAGAGCGGGATTCGATTCCCAAGACCCACCCAGTACATGCGATATACGTGCTTGTTAAATCCGTGGAATCGAAAATCATGTGGTCAGTCGTTGGGCAGTTACCATGGGTGCAAAGGTCTATAGAAAATTTCCTCCCGCTTCAGATAAATGTCAAAATTGAGAGAGTGGATCGTCTGGTGGTGCCATCTATCGGGAAATTTGAAGAGCAAATTGGTACTTTCACCTACATTATGCTCTGATTAAACGAAAGACGCTCTACTGACTTAAATTCGCATAGCCAAGGCAGAGCGAGTTTGGCTTGTCCAAATATCATTAGTAACAACACATTTTTTCTCAAACAGGGATTAACTTAACTGATCCACAACAATTTAAAATGTATTTTAGAAAAATACGCCCGTTTCCGTCTTTTCCGACATAAACAGTCTTGCAGTCCAATATAATTTGGATGTAAAATCTGCAGGATTCCAAAAGTCATCTTGAGAAGGGACTGGAAGAAGGGGAGGCAACTGAAAGGATGTTCCCCAGTCACTTGCAGAGCATCGCAGAGAGGAGAGTCGGCCAGGCCAATATTGAACAGGTGCGCCCGCAGATCATCATGTCCGGTGATAATTCTACAACGTGCCACTCCTTCCACCATGGAGAGGAAAGTGGATTCCGAACCACTGCAAAAGTCCAAGGCAGAGCTGGGTATCGAAAATAGTAACTAGTATCGAAAGCCAGAGCACCATCCACTCATCTGCCAACTCAGAGTAGCTTGTAATAAATTAACAAACAGTTTTTACTTTACAACTTTGAATTAATGAATGAAAGAGTTGCTGTTAATCATTTCCCACGTATAACATATTCCTGCATTTC